>OY101447.1:202848810-202881639 GCA_956483635.1 Panzeria rudis
TATGCACCCTTATCGAACGGTTGGATGGGAAAAGTCTCCCCTTTCTTGTGGTTTTTATGCAATTACTAGCCTACATACCAAATTTCAGTCTTCTATGGCTTCAGGAAGTACTCTAGAATGTTTATTACATGTAAAATGTGCACCGCTTTACGAAGGATTGCAGGGGAAAAGTTTCCCATATCTTAATTTGTCCATGGTTTTTATGCAATTACTAGTTTACATAAAAAATTACAGTCTTGTAGGGCTTCAGAAAGTACTGTAGAATTTTGATTACATGTACAAACATGCACCCCCTCTACGAACGGTTGGAAGGGAAAGTTTCCACTTTCTTAATTTTTACATTGTTTGTGTACAATTGCTAGCTTACATACCAAATTTCAGTCTTCTAGGGCTTCAGGAAGTAGCCTAAAATTTTTATTACATGTAAAATATGCATCCCCATTTCGAAGGGTTGGAGGGGAAAGTTTCCACTTTCTTAATTTGGCCTTTGTTTGTATTAGGGAAGTAACGATACGGCTTTTTGCCGATACGATACCGATACTCAAAAAGAAATATTGGCTATACCGATTTCGATACCGATACGAATATGGAAATTAAGTTCATTTTAAATTAAAAAAACTCATGTGGGTAATTTTTTATTGTACAAAATTAGAGTGTAAGAGATTATTAATGTTTAAAATTGATATTAACCCAGTGTAAAAATTTTGAAGTAATTTTCAAGGAACTAAATTTTCACTGCTTCCAAAGAATCCGTATTAAAAATATGCAGATAATTAGTAGAAAAGCAAGTAAAATTTTATTTAAATCAAACAAAAATGTTTAATTTTTTTATAATATAAAAAAAATACTCGCTATGCTTTTAAAAAATCGATTTTATAAAGGACATTTATCAAGTAATATTCTTCTAAATAATTTAATAGCTTAGTTGTTAAAATTCTTCTAAGAGTTTATATTTATTCACTTAAATTTACATAAAAACACAGTTTTGTGTTTAAATTCGCATAAAAAGAAACAAGTTACGAAAATGGATAATTTTTCATCCTTTTTCCTTGAAGAAAAATCATTATAGAACGACGAAAAGAAATTTTTCCTAACATCGCTTCCAATTCGGTGATTGGTAATCGAAAAAGAGAACTTCTTGCAATGACAAGCATATGTAAATTTCCTTACATTTTCATGACTTCTTTGTAGTGTCTTTTTTTGCTTGGAATAAGATTTAAAAATCAACGAATAGATTTTGATTTCATGGTAAAATTAACAAAAAATAAATTATTTTAAATTGATATTAGTAAGATTTAAAAAGGCAACGAATTGAATTTAATTCATGATAAAATTGACAAAAAATAAATTATTTGTTAAAAAAAAGCTCTGAAAAAAATTTAGCTGGCCAAAAAGGCAAAACTGAATTTACAGAAAACATAAAAACTAAGTACACGCAAAGAAAAGATATGGTTGTGGTATGGTTGCGTCAGCAATGACATGTTTCCCGACACAGTTTTTGAATGTGGGAAATATCTTATTATTGTATTAAATGACTGTGAACCTTAGTTTAAGGCAAAAAACTAACGTTTACATTTAATCATGAAATTATTAGATTTCATGAAAATTAACACATGGTTGGCTTGAACAATATATATTGTTGAAAAATTCTGACTACAATCATGGTTTATTTAAAAATTCAATAACAGAATGGTTCTATAATAATAAAATATCGTTCTTATCTATACTATTTTGTTTGCAATAAAGCTATGGTTATAAAACAGACATGGCTCTCTGCTTCCAAAAAAGTTTTTGCTCTATCCCTTTGGTGAATGCTTTTTGTTAGTTTTGTGTTTTACTTGACAGCGTTTGGTTTATTTTTGTGAGCGGTTAGTGTGAAAAAAAAAATTTAAATTAAAATAACAAAAAGTGATATATTCCGGTAATTAATTTTCGGCCATGTTCTGAAGACCATTTAGTTTTGAAATAGCAAAATTTCAAAAGCGAAGAAAAGTATTCTTTAATCGGACAATTTAGTGCATTCGTAGCCTTGTTCTGATAAAATATGTGAAATATCTGAAACTCAAAAACCAACTGAACCTCCAATAAGTGAGCTTTTTAGTTGGATTCAATCCTGAAAGTTTCCGATTTCACAACGAAATGTGTCAACAAATATGTATGTATGTATCTATCAGATTCAACACACTGACCAGTTGAAAAATTTTGTTTTTGATTTAAATTGAAATACATAATAAAGTTTTTTAGCTCCTCTCAATTTTTTAATCAACTTATGGTTAAGAAAACAGTAAATATATGATTATATAGAACAATATATATGGTTATTTAGAACCATTTATATGGTTAATTTTAACCATATATATGGTTATTTCAGACCGTATTTTGTAATTTTGAACAATATATATGGTTGCTTTGAACCATATACATGGTTGCTTGAACCATGCATATAGTTTTTTTTAACCATATATATGGTTATTTCAAACCATTTATTGCAATTTTGAACCATATATATCGTTATTTTGAAACACATATGGTTGCTTGAACCATGCATATGGTTGTTGTGAACTATATATATGGTTGTTTTCAACCATATATTCAATTATAGTATGTTGCTCTTCGATTATGGTTGCCTCAACCATGTTTTTTTTTGCGTATACGCAGATCGATAGACAACAAAATTTTACATCGCACTTTGAATTTACGATACGATGATACTTTTAAAATTATTTTCAGAGTTTTTTTTAACAAATTATTTATTTTTTTTTAATTTTACCATGAACTAAATTCATTTCGTTATTTTTTAAATCTTATTAATATCAATTCTAAAAATTAATAATATTTCAGGCTGTTATTTTGTAAAAAAAATAATTTATTTTTTTGTTAATTTTACCATGAATTCAAATTCAATTCGTTGTTTTTAAAATCTTATTCGTAGTAAAAAAACACTCCAAAGAAGTCATGAAAATGTAGAATTCGCGATCCGGAAGTATTGCAAATTTGGATCATTTGTAATTAGTTTTACATATCCTTGTCATTGCAAGAAGTTCAATTTTTCGATTACCAATCACCGAATTGGAAGTGATGTTAGGACAAATTTCTTTTTCGGTGTTCACACCTTGTTTCTTTTTATGCGAATTTAAACACAAAACTGTGTTTTTATGTAAATTTAAGTGAATAAATATAAACTTTTAGAAGACTTTTAATAATTAAGCTATTAAGTTATTTAGAAGAATATTAGTTGATAAATGTCCTTTAAAAAATAAATTTTTTAAAAAGCATGGCGAGTATTTGTTAAAAATTATAAAGGAATTAAAAATTTTTACTTGTTTTTCTACTAACTATCTGCATATTTTTAATATAGATTCTTTGGAAGCAATGAAAATGTAGTTCCTTAAAAATTACTTCCAATTTTTTATACTGGGTTAATATTAATTTTAAATATTAATAGTGTCTTACACTGTTATTTTGTATAATAAAAAAATAGCCCTTCTTGAGTTTTGTTAATCTAAACTTGAACTCAATTTCAATATTCGTATCGGTATCGGTATCGGTGATATTTATTTTTAAATATCGGTATCGGATCGGCAAAAGGGCGTATCGTTAGTTACATCTCTACTTTCACATTCGTGAGAATCTTTTCCGAATGTTTTGGTGTCCTGACATTCAATTCCGAAATTTTTTGGCTTTAATAAGCTTTTTTGCCTATAAAAAAATCATTTAATTTAAAAAACTGTGTTTTTGGTTTAAGCTTGATATGTATCTTATCTATCTAATTTGAAAATTTACTGCATATTACACGATGTCGAAAGAATTCTTTCTTTCGTTCAATTACATTTGAAACAAAAACTAAATTTTAGAATTTATTTTTGTTTTAAGTGTAATTATATGAAATAATGAGCTCTTTCGAAATCGTAAAATAGACACTAAAACAAATATTTATTTAAAATAATTCTTGAAAAAATACCGACTACAAAATAGTAAGAAAAGTAGTTTTTCCTAAAGTTTGTACTGCTAAGAGATTTATGGGCTTATATGATATATTTCTTGTGTGACCCTTCTTAGTTTAGATTTTAGCCACTGCAACCTTCAACTCAATGCGTTAATATTTACGGAATAAAACAATCTTAAAGCAAAATTTGCTTAAGTCGACTTTAGCACTTATTCCTTATTGCGACATATATAAAAAACCAAAGAGAGCTGCACTGTTTGTTTCGATTTGCTAAAGTCATCTAATTCGTGCTGCTAGAATATAGAATTGACTAATAGTTTGTAAGCAAGAAGTTTATGCCAAATAACCCTTTTATATTCAAATATCAATAACTTATAGTCATTTGTGTGCCTTTTGAATTTAAGCATTAATATTAATTGTTAAGTTTACTTACATATGTGATGATCCTGATGAAAAGGAGCCTTATCTTCCCAGCAAGAATTTTTAGTAGAGTCAAAATAGCTGTTCCGCCACTTTTCAAGTAGAATTGTCCCTAAACTGACCCCCGAAATGACTTTAAAAAATATATTTTTCCCAACCTCTACATTTAGAAAGAAAGGAACCTTAACTTCCCTCATATGAAATGCATTGAGGAAGCTAGCATCTGTTTTACAAAATTCTATTTTTATGCACAAGATTGTATGCTTTACTTCAGTTTTTCACTCGTAAAAATAACGAAAAGCGGTATTCCTTTCAAAAATTTTATCTAGTTTTAGAATATTTAGCTAAGGTTCTATTTCATCAGGATCACCACGTATAACTGATGATTTTGAGTAAAAAATATTTTAAAATAATAGAAGAAGAATTTAGTACAATCGGACTGAAAAAAGTAAAATTTTTCTTGAAAATTGGTACAATTTGTAAAATCTCACAGAAGCAATTAATAGTCAAAATTCGGAAAAAGAGTATTCATAAATGTTTAATAGCCTATTAAACGTTTCATACGACTTCTTGAAAATTGAAATTTTTATTGTAGCCATTACCCTACTTTAACCGTTTAATAAAATGATATTTCAACTTTTATTTACGTAAAATTTTAATAATTGTGCCAAAAAGTGGTAAAATTTTTGTCTTTTTTAATAAATTCCCTTCATTAAAAATAAAAATAAACAAAAATGGCAATATATATAATACTAAAATATAATTTCCAGAATTGGTGAATATAATAAATTTAATTAGACTCGTTTTTATAAAAACGATGATTTTAGAATCCGTCACCGGAATATCGACAAAACAGTTAGGAATAGACTCAATTCTTTTACAATGCCGGAAAACCAATTTCAAACAAGATATCGGTTCAACAAATCCACTGTTAAAAAATCATTGGAGAGGCTACGGTACTGCACTTCGGACGAAGATACATAATAATTACTTTAACAATAAAAATTACTATAAATGTATTTTATTACAAATAAAATCTATTATTTATTAAATTCAAAAATCATTACAGAAAATGTAACATTTTTAAAGCTTATCTCATCTCGCAAATTAACTGGAAATAGGTAGAGCTCTAAAAGAGGATAAAAGCTAGAAAAATTACTTACTTCGCGAAAATGAAGAAAGTTTGCGAAAAATTTTAAACAGCCCCTTAAATTTATTAAACATCGCTCAAAACACATTTGTCGCGCAAATCGCGAAAATTACGAAAATTCGCAAAACTGTAGCACTAAAAAATAAAAAAGTCTGATAGTGATTAAAAATCGATAAATGCCTAATCGCGCGAATAGCGAAAAATCGCCAAAAATTGCAATATTTCAAATAAGCCCTAAAATTGCATAGAAATGGCTAAATTGTATGGATACAAAAAACGATGAAAAAATCGCGAAAATTACGAGAATTCGCAAAAACTTGGTAAAATTAAACAGATCGAAAAGTGTGACAGTGTTTAAAAATGGGTAAAACTATAAAAAATTGAAGAACTGACGAAAAAATCACTTTTTATCACGATAATAGCGAAAAATCGCGAAAAAAATTTTTAATTGCAAACAAGCCTTAAAATCGTTTTAAAATAGCAAAACTTATAAGGAATGCTAAAAACTCGGAATTGCGAATTTTCTTCATTTTCGCGATTTTTTCCGAAATTTTTACATCCCCTTACAATTTTTGCTATTTTTAAGCAATTTTAAGGCTTGTTTGTAATATTGCAGTTTTTCGCCAATTTTCACTATTTTCGCGATAAAAGTGATTATATCGTCAGTTCCTCGATTTTTAATAGTTTTACCGATTTTTAATCACTATCGCACTTTTCTATCTTTTTAATTTTAGCAGGTTTTTGCGATTTTTCTTCATTTTCGCGACTCAGACTTTTCTATGTTTTTAATGTTAACAAGTTTTTGCGAATTTTCGTAATTTTCGCGATTTTTTCTGAGATTTTGGCATTTCTTAAAATTTTAGCGATGTTTAATAAAGTTTACGGCTTGTTTGCAATTTGGCAATTTTTCTCGTATTTTCACAGTAAAAGTGATGTTTTTTGCTGCCTGTCAAGCTTCTGAGTATGAAAAAGTTTAAGAAATTGTTTCTTATTCTCACTGTCTGTAGAAAATTTTCGTCATTTTATCTATCAAAAGTCTACCAAAATTTTTAAAATGTCATTGAGTATATTGTAATTAAATTAAATTTTCCTTGTAATTGTATTACAAATAGGTGAATTGGGTGTAAGTCGTTTTTCACGAGTAAAGAAACTTGCCATGTTACATTTTTTTTTGGATTTTAACAGACTACCTAGACAGTAGGTTGTTCGTTGTATGCATTACTAGACATAAAATGACTTAAAATATTATGATGTTGCCAACATAATAATACAAAAAATAGCAAAAACGTTTAATTGTTAATTCAGTCTTATGAAGCATTTGTGAATCAGAAATTTTATTACTGGTTTATAAAATAAAAAGTTTTTGATAACTAAAGTAACCTTAAAAGCTGAAAAGAGGAATTTTCTTGAATTAGAGTGTTACCCCCATATGCAAGAAAAATAAAGTGTGTTTGAAATATACGCTAAAACCGGTTTTTCTATGGAAATTTTGTTTTAACATACATTTCAAACACACTTTATTACTTTTGCATATGGGGGTAAGTCTTTATATTAAGCTATCGATTGATGTTTTTTAATGCTGATATTATAAATTTATATAGACCAAAATATAATTATTGCAGATTTGAAACGTGAAGCTACAATATGTCACATGCTCAAACATCCACACATAGTGGAACTTTTAGAGACTTACAGCTCTGAAGGCATGCTATATATGGTATTTGAGTTGTAAGTTATTACTTATAATCTACTTAATATTATAAGATTATAATATAGTAAAAACCCATTTCTTTTTTAAGTATGGAGGGTTCCGATTTATGCTTTGAGGTGGTACGAAGAGCAGTGGCAGGATTCGTTTATAGTGAAGCTGTTGCTTGGTAAATTTAAATTACATACTTTAATATTTTAAAGAAATAAGTTCTTTTGTTTCAGCCATTATATGCGCCAGATACTAGAGGCATTACGTTATTGCCATGAAAATGATATTTTACATAGAGATGTTCGGCCTGCATGTGCGCTCTTAGCAACTGTCGACAATTCTGCACCAGTTAAATTAGGAGGCTTTGGATCAGCCATTCAGTTACCGGGAGGTAGAGAAGCTTTAGAGACACATGGTCGAGTTGGATGTCCTCATTATATGGCGCCAGAGGTTGTAACAAGACGTCTGTATGGAAAAGGATGTGATGTTTGGGGTGCTGGTGTTATGTTGCATGTTCTTCTATCAGGGCGTTTACCTTTCTTAGGATCTGGAGTACGGCTACAAAACTCAATAGCAAGAAGCAGATTAATGGTATTTAAAACACATATTTTTTTATTAATAATCATATTATTTAATTTTTGATATTAGTTTGATGCACCGGAATGGAAATCGATATCTGCATCAGCAAAAGATTTGGTTTCAAAAATGCTGGCTGCTAATCCTCATCACAGACTGTCTATTGCACAAGTTCTTGAACATCCATGGATAAGAGTAACTTCAAATAAGACAAATCCATTTAAAGACGAATGACTATGTTACATTATTTTTAATTATTTAGGACCGAGACAAACTTCAACGTCAACATTTGGCTGATACGGTGGAAGAATTAAAGCGTTACAATGCTCGTCGTAAACTTAAAGGTGCAGTACAGGCAATTGCCGGTGGTACAACACTAGATTCCATTTTTGGAAGCGACACAGAATCTAGTAAGATAAATTTTTTATTTTTATTTTTAACTATAAACTTATTAAAATCTACTTAAGTGCCCATTACCTCGACTTCTGACATTTTAAATGAATGGGCTGATGAAGAAGCTGGTATCGAAGCTGTGCAACGAATTTTGGATTGTCTGGACGATATTTATGCGTTGCAAGATGCTCACGTCGATTCTGACGTATTACGAGATATGTTGAGAGATAATCGCTTGCATCAACTATTACATGTACGTCATAAATATCATTTATAATTCTTATTTATTTAAATTTGAAATTTAATATAGCTTTTTGATCGTATTGGTTCAACTGTTGTGTCCCCAAATCGTGCTCCAACAGCAGACGCTGTAGCGCGTAGCCGCGATGTTATAGAGCTATTAACTTCAATATGTGGTAATAAATATCAAAAAGATGAACTAATGCAAATTTTGGTTTCATCACATTTACAGGTATGTACATAAATATATCTACATATTTGTTTGTTTAATATTAACCAAACTTTAGCTCCAGTTTTATATGAAAACTAGATGTACTTAAAGTTCGCTTTATGACTATAAGGTGTCCATGGAATATAATAGGAAGTTCTTTAGATAAGGTTTAAATATCCCGTTATACAAAATAAGCGGAGTTACCAACGTTAAAAAACATCTCTCTAATTTCCAGCCACATTTATATTAGTATAAAATAGTGTATTTTTCCTTTTTGTCTATTTTAACTTGGAAATGAGATATTTCATCGCGGTAAAAAGTGTCCTAAGCTTGAACCAGGACCATTTTGGCCATTTTAGCATTTTTTCAGCTAAATTTAGCATTTTCAATTTTGATTTAGCTGCAAATTTTCCATTTAGCAGTTAGCAATATTTTTAGCATTTTTCGTTTGCATTTTTTATACATACGTTTGTTCACTTATAAATGCTCCATCTACAGATCGATGTGGAAAAATTTTACTTCACATGAAAGGGTATACTTTAGGCTTGTCAGGCGGGCTTGAATAACCTTGATGATAAAGATATATTAGATGCTGTCAAGTTACAAGCACAAATGTAATTTGAAAGCTGAAATGGTACTTTTTACAGATAAAAAGCAATAACTTAAAAAATTTTATGAAAAATATTTCATAAATTTTTAGTCAATGGTAATTGTACAATGTTCTTTATGGTCATCACTCATAAATTCTTCAAATGTATTTTTATTGGCAGTACTCATTATTATTTGTGAGAACAATATGTAGCTCTTGTTGTTTCTACAGATATTTTCAATGACTTCTTAACTAAGCCAGCCAATGTAATAAATCGATATTTCCCCCCAAAACGAAAAAATATACCTCATATGTTAATATGTTTATTTCGAACGCATTTGCTTTGTGAATCCAAATTGATTATTAGGCTAAGTATGTAGGGGTCGAAAAATTTCTCTTTGTAGTTTTTCAAATATTACATACCTTGAAAAATCCTTTCTCAATAAAAATCATTTAATTGTAAAATTAAATGAACGAACTTGAATAATAAAATTTTTTTTTGGATAAAACCCATATAGTTCGACTAACAACACATAAATTCAAATTAACTAGTATTAAAGAAACCACCACAAGACAAGTACCTTAAGTTTGGGTCTAGAACCTGTCACTGCGTGTCTTAATTATGCCAATTGACCTCCTTCAATGACATCGTAATGTAAAGGTTACCGGTATTTTTCATATAAAGTTCCGGAACTTCAACCGGTTGCTAATCCTTGGGAACCAGTCACGCGAACTTTTTTTTGATGGGTTCTTTCCCTCTAGGGATGATTTTATATTGTTGATGTTATGTTTGCAATATTCTTTATTTAGATCAGCGTTGCCCAAGCGCTATGCGCTTGGTGCTAATTTGTTTTTATAAAAGCACTTAGCTACACAGAAAAAAATAGACAAGAATTATATTCAATAAAACCATGTTATTAAAAATAAATATGAATTTCAATAAGATTTATCTTTAACATAATAAAATATTTCGTTGTAAGTATTTCTTTTCCATGCCGGTTATTTCTTTTCTTTTTATACATAAGTACTTAAAACAAGTTGTATCCCATAAAAAAATAAATGGGATATGGCTCAGCTAGAGAGTGTATGCTTTACGTCCGGAAAGCCCGGGTTCGTATTCCAGCCATGTCAACATTTTTTTAATTTATATATATAATTTTATTTTGAAATAATTTTGTTATCAATATAGGGGAATTCTTTATCACAGGAAATTTGAAAAAAAATTATTGAATACCGGGATTTTTGTTATTAAAAACGAAACTTATTTTTTTCTGTGTATAGGCTGTGTGTTTTAATACACACACAGCACTCAGCACTAGCAATACGAAATGCACAAACAACTTTGTTAAGTGGCTGCTAAACACATCAATATTCTGCTCCAATATATGTGTTTGTGTGCGTTTGTTTACGGAGGGGAAATATTTAAGAATTTAAAAATGCTTTTGATTTTCATAACAAACGCACACAAGCACATATATTGAAGCTAAAATATTAATCCGTCTAGCAGCAACTTTAGTTATAGTCTATGTGTTTTAATACACACATACAGCACTCAGCACTACCCTGCGGACAAAGTAAGTAGTATGTAGTTAGAACTATACTAGTTGCCCATCTGTCCTTTTTTCATATATCGAACTATCGATTTTAACATTAGGTTGTCATAGGATCCCAACTAGTTCATTTGTATACAGTTATATCCCAGTTTGAGTCCTAGTTGTTGTAAACTAGGTTCATACTAGTTTGTTTACTTAGATTTTGTAACATAGAAAGACTTTGGCTCAACCGGCGTACGAACACACATTCCTCATATTTCAAGGCAAGTACTCTACCCACTGAACCACTTTCTACTTATTGTCTTAAGAGCTAAAAATATGTTTTATATACAAGTCGTCTACCTGAAAATATTTTCCTTTTTTGACTAGTATCGTTATTGTCTCGATACAACTAGTAATATGATTGTCCTTTTATTACTAGTATCGTTACTAGTCTTCCTACAACTAGGAATATGACTGTCCTTTTTTAACCAGTAACATTACAACTAGTAATATGACTGTCCCAAGGCGTATCTAGTTGTAAATTTAGCTGCTGGGTAGCAATACGGAATACACAAGCAACTTTGTCTTATTAGTTTTTTTTTTCGTTCTTTACTGTATACACGCAAGTGCAAAGCAACAACAAATAAATATATGAAATATTTTTTTCTTTGTATGTATTGGTTTTACAACAAAAAATATTGAATAAAAACTAGTTTTTCTTTAAATTTATTGGTGTTTGCTCTTCCATAAGAAACTTTTGGGCACCCCTGATTTAGACTTAAATAAATTTCACATTACATAAATATATTAGTGTGTCAAGTTCTCTTTTGAAAATCAAGCTAATTTTAATCGAACGTCAAGCTGAAGTACTATTTGAATCTGGCAACCGTAGTATACTTAGTTTGTTGTGTGTAACTTCTAAATAGATGAACGAATATTTTTTTCTCGGTTGTATTTATTTATTGTATTTTTTAATCAAATTGAACTAACAATAAAGCTGACTTCCAAAAGGTATCAATACAAAGTTTTTATACAGTTCTGCTGCGGTATTTAGATTGTGTATGTATGCGAAGTTGCTAAACATTGCATCAACTTTGAAACCGATACCATGATAACTTATTTACGGCGTTTCTGATACTTGTCGACCACGTTTTGAAAAGCTATGCATTGTCAATGTTTTGTACTGCGACGATATGAAACACTATACATTGTTCGAATACAAAGCAACTGACGTTTTGGAAGTCAGCCTAAGTAATCGAATCTTAACTATAAAATTTTAATTTTTAAGTCCAGCCAATGCCAGACAAAAATATTTGTTGCAGCGGTTGGTTCTTTGGTTGTCTACGTCTCTCGTTTTCGGCTGAGAGCAAGAGTGTCCCTCCTTCTCAGTCGAGTGTGGCCTCTAAAGCTAATAATGTTTTGGGCTATGAGATTTGGGTGCAACTCAAGTTTTTTGATGTATCTTGTCACGTGCTTAGAAAACAGTCTTAACCACCGGTATGAATTCGCTTATTTCTGACATACCATGGGGTTGTTGTAATCGTACGGAGTATTTTATTTTGTCGTCATTGAATATTTTCTACATTTGATGTTGTATAGAAGAAGTTTACAATCTAGGCTTAGAGTAGAGTTCCTTCCAATGAGTCAATTCATTTGAGCTGATTTTAATTTCATTTGGGTTACCTTTGCATTTATGTGGGACGAGATACTTTACTTCAGCGTGTTGAGGTATAGTTTGGTTATTTATTTGTATAGGTGGGCAAGTTTGTCTGCATGGACGGATGAACGAATATGAATGTAAAAAAAACTAAATTCCTTGTTTTCATCTCTGAAAGATGGTTTGAGGTTTAACAAAGTTTGGTTTCTTCTCATGCGTGAGAAAATAATAATATATTGCTCTGTTGTATTTTTTGGTAGTAAATAAGTGTTCCTTTGTTGCGAGTTTAAATTTTTGTATGAAAAATCGGTAAAAAATTTCATGTATGAAAAAATGGCTAAAAAATGCCTAGATTAAAATAAAAGTGGCTAAAAAATTGCTAATGGCTAAATTAACTTTTCTTCTGGCTAAACCGGATGAAAAATGGCTAAATTTAGCCAGAAAATAGCATCACTGGTCCAGACAGACAGACAGACAGACAGAAAGAAAGACAGACAGACAGACAGACAGACAGACAGACAGACAGACAGACAGACAGACAGACAAAAATTCCAAAAGTTAGAGTTTTGTATTCTACATCGATTACGCCACCATAAACATTTTCAAAAAATATTTCATGTACAGACACTCCCCTTTTACAGTTTTATTATATGTATAGATTATAAAACTGAACATTAAGCTTGGTTAATATTGAATAAATAATTATTTAAATTATATGTATATACATCTATCTATCTTTTTTAAATGATTCGCATTCACGCAAAATAAACGAATATTGTGCAAATACCGATATTCATTATAATATGTATGTATGTACATGTCGCGACCTTAGTATTGTTTTGGCCCACCGACCATCTAAAAAAAAATTTAGTTAAGTATGGGGTATATATATTTTGAATAGCCTCTTTCAGAATCCAAAAACTGTTTCACGAAATTGTTCCTGGTTTCTGAGATATCAAGCATTCATTGTGCTCGTATCATAATTTTTGATAAATTTTTTGTAAAAAAAAATTTTTTTTTAAATAAAAGAAAAATCAGAAATCAAGTAAAATACCAAGTTTCATCAATATTAAGTTTTTATTCCATGTAAATATCTTTTCTAATAACACTAATAGCACAATAAAAAGTAGAAAATTTCATCTCAATAACAAGTTACTCAATACACAGCAGTTAGTATACACATGGAGCAATAAAAGCTACTTTTTACAAATAAAATAAAAAAAGTGGCTACTGGAGCACAAAACAAGATATTTTACTTTCAGTAAAAAGATGTTAATTTCTAATCGGAATGTGAAAATTCACAAAAATATACATTTTTCATCCAAACATATGCCGGAAGAAGTGGTGAGAATACAAAACAATTCTATCGGGTATATTTTGAGAAAACTTCATGTAAAACTATTTTTTTTCCATTCCGACTTTTTGGCATATGAGCTAAACCAATACTGAGGTCGCGATGTATGTAAGTACATTAGGGCGCGCCTTATTTATTTACTTGCGAAATTGAACCATAACTCCACCTAAAAATGTTCTACTCATGGGAAAAATATGCCATGCAAAAAATTAGACTGATCACATAACGGGAAGGCGTGGCTCATCTGGTCCAAAGTTACTATATTTCTAATATCACAATACAATATAAAATTTTCACGTGTATATATTTTAAAGTAATCTATTATAATAAATTTTACTTTTCCAAAGTAAATCATAATATAATATAAAGTACGGAATCCGAATTTGTCGCATATAGTGACACGGACCAAGAGGGACGGAGGGAGGGAAATTTTATATATTCCGCTTGCTTCAAAAAGTAAACTTTTTATGACTTTTGAGTTCTTTAAAGAACAATTTCAAAATTTCTATTATTACTACAGAGTTAAATAATAAATTTGAAGAGTAAAGAACAAATTAGAATTTTCTCTGTTTTTTTTTTTGGATATCTATACAATAAGGTATAAATACATATTTGGAACGAGTTTCCGTCATCCCACCTCAAATTTGACGTGGTATGAAGGAAAATCGGTCCAAATTCAAAAAAACCCCGTCGGAAGAAAAACACAACACGTATAAATACATACATTAGAGCAAAATTAATACAACAGTAAAAGAAAAATTGTATCTTCTTGATCATTACGCAAAATGAATTGAAGCACAAAGTTAAACTGGACTTACGAACAAGAGTCTTTCTTGTGGTAAAAGAAATATAGATTTTATGGTATAAAGCAAGAATTACAACTAAAGCATTCGACAAATACATACTTTTAAAAAGTTGAAACTTTGTACATTGAAAGGAAAAGGTTTCAGGAAAATTGCAAGTGGCGAATGTTATCTCAAGAAAACTGAGCGACGGAATTCTCGAAAAAGTTCGATGATTTGTTTGATGTTGCTCACGCCAGTGCTTTAGATATGGTCAAAATAGAAGAAGACAAATTATTTTTGATTAATCAAAGAAAAAAGGAAGACCTGGTTCAATGAAAAGCAGTGAAGGCCTTTTATTAAAAAAAATAAAGACAAAGCCTTCGCGAAGAAAAAAAGGTATTATATATTTTTAACGAAACAAACAAAATAAACATATACATATATTTCCTTCAATATACAGCCCAATTATGAGTATCGGTTTCCCGGGACTTTTTTTTCCCTATTTCCTGTTCCGTAGTCAATTTGTATACACTTGGTACTGAGCATCAATGCTCCGTTATATATAAAAAAGAGGATGCTGTATCACTTACTGCCAGTTTTTGTAAATAAAATAAAAATTTTCGTTAGGGACTTTCAATTGAAAACAAAAACAAATTTGAGTGTTTTTATTGTTGTTTCAATATAAATGCCCTAACGAAAATTTTTATTTTATTTACAAAAACTGGTAGTTAATATGCAATCTCGATTACATTTAACAAAACACAGAAGGATCGGAAAGAAAATAACCTTTAAATTAATGCCTTATTAATATTTTAACGGTCTTATAGTTTCGGAGATATTCAGAAAGTTTTATTAAAAAAGTTTTAAAACATTTTTTATAAGACTCATTCATTAAAATTTTAAACTGAAAAAAAATTTTAATTTTATTCTTAATTGTGATAACTTCATATGTTACAAATAAAATGAGCTAAA
Source organism: Panzeria rudis (assembly GCA_956483635.1). Lineage (NCBI taxonomy): Eukaryota > Metazoa > Arthropoda > Insecta > Diptera > Tachinidae > Panzeria > Panzeria rudis. The sequence continues at coordinate 202,864,338 of OY101447.1, forward strand.
ATTTATTAAAATCATTTCATAAGTTCTGAATTTATTCACAATTTAGTAGTAGCACATATTTTACAGATTTATTTTTAATTTTTATTTGTTTTAAACTGACTGACAAAAATTAAAAAAATGTGTTAAGAAAATCATTTTGTACGGGATTTCCTATTATATTTTAGTTAGGTGCTACCATTGAATTGTGAATAAGTTCAGAACTTACGAAATGATTTTAATAAATTTAAGATAATTTTATTTGTAACATATGAAGTTATCCCAATTAAGAATAAAATTTTCTTCAGTCTTTAAATTTTTTTTTAAATATGCCAGTGCCCGCGCAAAAAAATACATGTTGGCATCACAGCTCATTGCGAAAACAATTCGTAGCTGTTGTTGCTTTGATTTATTTTCAACTGCCTTTACAACTGCAATTTAGAGTTGGAAAAAAACCAACCTGTTGTAGTACGCAAGTAAAGAAAATAAAAAACATGATTGATTATGGAGCTCATGTTTCTACTTTCATATTATAAACTTCTTATTCATATGATTAGGAGTTTAATATAATATCTTTAGTTTTTCTATGAGATTTTTGGGTAAAGGTTCCCTGGCGATTTGCATTAGCCCCAAAGGAAATGGCCACAGGAACTAGCTAATACCCCTCCATAATCAATTTCAATGTATTTTAATAAAAATTTAATATTTTACCTAGAAAGTAAAATATTAAGTTGGGAAAAAGCACGTTAAAAATTAAAATTAATGTATTTTTTTTTAATTTATTTGAAAAAATGTATTTCTTTTTTATAAAACTTTTTGAATATCTTTGAAACTATAAGATTTCTAAAAAATTAGTAAGGAAGTAATTTAAAGGCTATTCTGTTTTTTTTTTAATTTAATCGAACAACTAGTTCTCGAGTAAATGCAAATTATGTGATGCAGCATCCTGTTTTTTCTTTATAACGGAAAGTCTCGAGATACAGAGTCAATTAAAAAAAAGTAATTTATAGGTATTGGAGCTCAGTATCATATGTACGCAAATGGACTAAGAAATCACGGGCCTTAGAAATCGTGTTGACCTGTATTATAATTTCCTGGGCAAATATTTGCAGAGAAAAAAGTAACTATTCAAAATATGAGGGAAAGGGAGAAATTCTTGCTAGTTTTTCCCCAAACATTTTGAAGGAACTAATGCATAAATTTAAAAAATATTTGGAAAACATTGGTATAACAACCAATTCATGCGATGAGTTTTACGACTTCGCTTATTCGACATCTCTTTTTGGTTGTAGGCGAACGGTGTAGAGAAGTAAGAGGGGTAAATAAAAAAACTCGATTTGTGTTTTTGAGGGTTTTCTATATTTTTCTTTCGTTTGATTAGAATTTTCTCTCATTTTCTCTATTATATGATTGCGTTAGGTTTTTGTTGTTATGAACGAGGAAATAACCCCAGCGATGCCAACATTTTGAAAGCAAAAAGCGCAAACGCACTATCTCAATAAGTGCTAAAAGGCGCTAAATTATAATTAGTCGAAAAGCGCTCAAAAAGAGCTAAATTTTAATAAAACAAAAACTCTTATCTTATGCTATGTTCAGATCTGAGTCTTTTATCGCGTTTAAGCAAAAAGCTTAAAAATTTAATCAAACCCGTTCACAGTACATTTAAGATGATTAAATTGACACTTTCACAGCTCACTTCTTGCAAATAACAACAAAATAGGCAAATTTATAATTCTTACTATTATTAAAAATGGAAAAGAATATTTTATTTTCCATTTGTTTACTGTTTTAATTAAAATATATTTCATTTTTTGTTATTTTTTCATATTATTCACAATGTCAAAATTTTTTATTTTGCCGTTGCCACATTATAGTCTGTATAAGGTATGTTCAGGCAATTTTATATGTTTAACGAAATGATTAAATTTTAATCATATCAATTTGAAGTGATTATGTGTATGAAAAAACCTCTCGTTCTTTGGTCATTAGCACTTAATCACGATTGAGATGATTAACACTGTAAGTCTGAACGTGGTATTACATGTTATTTGTACATTTGAGATCATTAAGTTATTGATATTACATATTAAGCTTTTTTTTATCGCGAGAAATATATTATATCATTTGATTTTCAAATAAAAATACATCATTCTCTTCCCACCAAATGTTTTGCACCAAAAAGACATATTTCAAAATGTATTTTATTTCTTGCAATAAATATAAATAAGTTGGAATATTAGATCACTACACCACCACTGGAGGCATTTTAAAAAAATAACTTTTTTCTCATTACTGAAATTTTGCTTAAATTGGAAATAAGCCCTTTTGAAAAATAAAGCCACTTTTCATACCCTTTACGACACTATCTTTAAAAAATTTCTTAGTATTCACTATTGTATATAAAATGCGCAAAAGGAGCTACAAATAAGAAACAAAAAGCGTAAATTTATCGCGCCAAAAGATAAAAATGCTCTTTTTGGGTCATACAAAAGCGCTAAATCTAGCGCGAAAAGCGCTAAGTTGGCATCGCTGAATAAACCGCATTTTGAGAGTAATATATAAAAACGACATGAAATTAAAAATCACCGTATGAATGCAAAAGGTTTTTGGTAGCAACTTCGAAAGGGAATTAAAAAAAAAACGACGTCGTAAAAATCATCATATGAATTGGCTGTAAGCATTTATTTAGGACAACAAGTTTAAATAAACACCGGAATGTTACATTTCTCTCTTGTTTTTTTTAAATTTTTATCGACGCTATGCAAACAGACGCTTCAAAAACATGAACTTCTTCTGCCTTCGGAAGAAAATACTAAAACACACTCAATTTTGTACACCTCCTTTAAGTTCACATAATAGGTAAATGGAAGCTTTGTTGCAGTTTGAAAAATTTACAATTTCCGTTTTACACACAATCATTGCGGATTTAATGCATCTGGCCCTGGCCCAGTGTTTGTTTCACTTTCTCCAATTAAAGTTCTTCCGCGAGCTTCTGAATTACTACAATGTTCATTTTACTTTTTATTTAAGCAAAAACAGATATTTATATTAACACAGTCTTATTACACAGGTCAACACGATTTCTAAAGCCCGTGATTTCTTAGGCAATTTGCGCACATATGATACTGTGCTCCAATACCTATAAATTATTTTTTTTTTAATTGACTCTTCTCGAGATTTTCCGTTATAAAGAAAAAACAGGATGCTGCATCACATATTTGCATTTACTCGAGAACTACTTCTTTGATTAAATTAAAAAAACACAGCAGGATCGGAAACAAAATAACCTTTAAATTACTTCCTTATTAATTTTTAAACAGTCTCGGAGATATTCAAAAAGTTTTATAAATAACATTATTCAAAAAGTTTTATAAATAACATTAAATTAAAAATTTAAAAAACACCCGAAGAAAATAGTGATAACTTCAAAACGGCTGTACCAATTTTCTTTAAACATAGGTTGGAAGATTTTAAATCAAGTCACTTTTCAAACAAAATTTACTATATTAAAATCGAGCTAGCCGTTTGGGAGCTACGACATCAAAGACACAAAGACTCAACAGGATACATCTAGAAAAGATGTGATATCTTCTAAACGGCAGGACCAATTTTCTTCAACCATAGCTAAGAACACCCTCGATCAAGTCACCTTTCAAACAAAAAAAAAAAAACTAAATCAAAATCGGTCCAACCGTCTGTACGTGGATTCGAACATCCACACAGATACACAGATCCACAGACACACACTACAAACTTATAACACCACTTTTTTTGGTCGGGGTTAAAAAAATGAATTTTTTCAAAAAAATTAAAAAAATTTTATTTTTAAAGACTCATTAAAATTTTAAACTGAAGAAAATTTTAAATTTTATTCTTAATTGTTATAACTTCATATGTTACAAATAAAATGAGCTATAATTTATTAAAATCATTTCATGAGTTTTGAATTTATTCACGCAATTATATACGCAATTATATACGAATTTATATAGCAATTTGATAAAATTTTCTGAACATCTCCGAAACTATAAGACTGTTAAAATATTAATAAGGCATTAATTTAAAGGTTATTTTGTTTTCGATCCTTCTGTGTTTTTTTTTAAATTTAATCGAAGAACTATTTCTCTAGTAAAAGCAAATTATGTGATGCAGCATCCTCTTTTCTACACAGAAAAAATTATCACCAAAAATTTTTCAAACAAAAGTTTGACTAAAAATAAATTTAATTTTCAGTAAATGTTCTGTCCATAATCTATGAATTGTTTGTTTGACTTTTATTTAGAACGCAACACCAAAAACAACAATAAAAACTGTGTGGTAAAAAACACCCCGATGACGAAATACACACAAATAACAATAACAACAATCATAGCAAGAGGAATGCAATTGTATCAAGTTTGTTTACAAAAGATTTTTGAGTAAATCGATTAGTTAATGTCGTTGCAATAATTCTCATTCATTTTTTTAAGAGTATTTAGATAAACATTCTGACTTGAACCCATTTAACAAAGTAAAATCTGAGAAATTCTGATGATGTCGCATTCAAAAATTTTATTTGTATTTTTGTTTGAATAAGTAAATTATACTGCTTAATAATTGTTAGCATTTTTAGACTAATTGTTTATTAAATTCAGACAGAAATATTGTTTGATATTTTTCAGAAAATCTAGTAAATATTTTTGTTTGATTTAGTAAATTGTTTTGTCTACAATTTGTAAATATTTGCAGACAAATTGTTTTATAGATCTAAACAATTTGTTCACTGAAAAAAAACACGTTTTTTTCAATGAAATTGTTTAGGTATTTTTGTCTATATTTACTAATTCGTTTGTAGGTCCGTTCATATACAAAATATTTACTATTTCATTGAATTCATTTACAGAAAATGAAATTTAGTTTTTTCTGTGTATATAACGAAAAATCTCGAGATACAGAGACAATTAAAAAAAGTAATTGATGCTCAGTACCAAGTGTATACAAATTGACCTCGAAACCTTAGACCGTTCAGAAAAATGTCATTTTGTTGGTCTGTGTTATCAATGAAAACACACAATTTTTATTAATTTTTATTACTGAACTCTCGGGTTAGCGCAGAATAAAATGTAAACACTAAACAGTTGATCCAGATTTCCGCTCTAGCTTATTTGCTTATTCCGCGGAATTTAACAATAAGAGGATTTTTTACCGGGAGCAAATGGATGAGAAGCGAAAAAACTCTCCGGGAAAATTCAAATTGGGCTGATATTTATTCACTGTGACACAAAAATCAAATTATTCCAGAGGACGACGAAATTGCAGATTTTGAATCAATTGATGAAGAAGAGTTCGATAACACTGATCAGATGGAACTCATGAATGTAAAGATGAGCCAGCCACAAGGTTTTCAATGAAAAAATTAGGTCGATATAATTTTATAATGCTGAAACTTGTGTCAGTTTTGGGCAAATGTAAAATAAGCGATCGTGATGCAGTGCGAATTCTTATAGCAACCTCTCAATCTTTAGCGATTTAGTGATAGACGCAACGTCCATCCACTGATGTTGTGCAAAAATTCGACATGAAACAAATTAAGACATTCGTGATGGATTTACTGTTCATTGGTTCGTAAGATTTTGCCATCGTTGTTGGGTAAAGAAGAGGTCGACCGTTGCCAGTAGTAATATCATTCAAAGAAAATTATCAATTACTTGGGAATCCAGCAATTTCTTTTGGTACTTGAAAGGAAAAGGCCACATCTATTTCCCAATTGCTGAACGAATGCGACCTGGAAGAAAAGGCGCAAGCCATTTGCTGTAACACCACAGCGTCCAGTTTGGGACGTAAACAAGGTGCATGTGTATATTTAAATAAAATATTGGAAACAGAAATTCAGTACTTCCCTTCCCGTCATCACATCTTTGAAACTCTTTTGAGAGGAGTTTTTGACGACAAACAGTGGACAGAAACTGAGATCAATACTTTTGAATCTGGAGTGAAATATCTGCATATAGAAAACATACTTGGCGATACAAAACAAATTATAGAGTTTGCTTTCAGTAATCTCAAAGAAAGACAACTCCGGGACGATTACAAAGATCTTCACCAACTCACATTAGTTTTCCTTGATGTATCAGTTCCAAAGTTAACTTTCCGAAAGGCAGGTGCCTTTCTCCATGCCCAGCGTTGCCAGAAGCTTTTCGAAGAAAATGATCATATGGCGAAATAAAAATCATATTTGGATATAAAAAATCAGCACAAACTTTTATTCCAAAACTGAACAATGAGACTTTTACAGCAAATAAAACAAAAACGCGTTCTTTAAAATTATATGATTTCCTTCATGTCATCTTCTAAATAGGAGAGTTACTAATTTTTTTGGCAACCAATATCAAAAAGATACTTGCAAAAAATTCGTGAAAAAGTTTGAAAATCGGGAGTATATAAAATATCGCCATGACTGTAAGAACATATAAAAATGCGACAAAATTACTTCCACCGCAAAAAAAAACTCGAAAAACACAACTATATGCACTGATATGAAAACAAAATTTTTCAACTTTTAAATAAAAATATGTGGAATATACAAACTTTAATGCACAAATCCGTGTTCATCACTAAGATATTCACTAGCTACATCAGTATAGTTTACCCTAACTCGAGAAATGTTTGTCTAATTTCAATATATAATGCACCAAAAAAATGCAAAATAAAATAAATGTTTCGGAGTTATTCAGAAATTAGAGGCGAAAAATGCAAAATGAAACTTTTTTCGTTTTCAAAAAGTCATGATAAAATTAAAAGGGAAGCTATGTAGGTATATTAGCAAATGTAGATTTTATTCATAACTAGTTGAGTGAGGGAACACACAAATTAAAATTTTTCTGTTCTATGGAAATTGTGATTTTTATCAATTGACCTTCACTTAATTACGATTAAAATCAAAATTTTTCCATCGATTTTCATGATTTATGGCTTATTTTATTTCTGGTTATCCTACCTGTCTGACAGTTTTTAAAGTTTTTGCAGTTTTAATTTCTTTTATGAGTTTTTTGAAACAAACAATTAATTTTGCAACAAAAAAAAAAAAATCGCCAGTAATATCTGAAAAACTCCGAACAGTTGGAAATATAAAAAATTAATATGCATGAGTGGCTTATTTATTCAAATCGGATAATCCGTTCTCAAGTTAGGGTGAAATATACTGATGGACCTATTTGAAATATTAGTCATATCCTTTAAAAAAAATCTGTATATGATAGAAAATAATTTAAAAATTATTTGAATTTAGCCCTTAAACTTTGTATATCCGACAAAATTTTTTATCATCCAACATGACTGATAGTTTTGTCATTCAAACCCATCTTTCAAAGCTGATGAATTTCCGACTATCACTCAATTTCGATAGTTGTACCCCGCTTTATACATTAAAATTCGCTAAAACTGAAAAAGAACTAACCAAATTCAGAGAACGAGGAAATATAGTCCAAAATTTAAAATACTTTACTCAGAGAAATTTCACACAATTAATACAATGCACTTCAAAAAAATGTTATGTTAAAAACGTTTAAAAATTATATATTAACTGATCCAAACAACTACAAAACGTAAGTCATGATATCTTTCAATAACTATTTATATATCGTCACAGAAAATGCAGAAAGCCATATCTAACATTTTAAAAGTTTTACAGAAGAAGCATAAAACTTGTTTAAATGAAAAATACATGGACAATTGGTGCAAAATTTCACAATAAATATATATATAAATTTGTTGGTCCTTTTTTAATTATATTGTAAAATTTTGCACTAATTGTCAATATATTTTTTTCATTTAAACAAGTTTCATCCTTCTGCTGTAAAACTTTTAATATGTCAGATGGGGCTTTTTGCATTTTCTGTGACGATGTAAATATAAATGTATAAAAAATCATAATTTGCGAGAAAAAAAATCATCATTTGGGGACAAAAGTCATCAAATCATATTTTGGTTTGAATATCATAAAAAATATGATAAAATCATCATTCTGGCAACGATGTCCATGCCCATTGTATGTCTATGGCAATTTGTACATTGACAATATATTTATATCGGGAGCACTTTACTTTAAATGATTCTGAAAAAGATAACGTTAGAGATATGTTCATTTTTATAGTGAAAATATATTTGAAAGCTCCAATTGCTGCTGAAGCCCTTAATCCTAATGGTCTGGCGGATGAAAAATAAAGTAAAAAATTATAACAGAAATTTTGCAACCATGCAATCACCGAAATCTACAGCTTGCGTCGTTTTCGACAAACAAATTTCTTATAAATCAACTGAAAAACTAGTGGCTGCTTTACATAAACTCAATAATGTGCTAGTATTTAGGAGTTGACTTGAAACCGAATAGTTGACTATAGTCGACTTAAAAATACAGACACTTTTTTATAAGGCTTTGCACATAAATAACATTTGTGTAGGTATTGTTAGTACTAGACATATTCCATATTCCAATTTAAAGGCGATGGAGCCACACCTTCCCTTTATACAATCTGATCCATTTTTTTCAAAGTTTATTTTTCGATTTGAAGAACATTTTTAGGGAGAGTTACAACCGAAAACCTGCAAACAATTTTTGTTCATATACATTTTTAGTTGGCAAAATTTTTCAAATTAGTAATTGAGTCAAATATCTATATACTTATAAACAATTATTTAAATATATAAATTTATCAATAATTCTGTGTACCATAAATAAGTTGATACTTGACGAATTTTCGGTTTTATTTTATTTATATTGCTTTTGTCTAGAAGATCCATCCAACCGCCATTTTTTTATTTTTATTTATTTTTTATTTATTTATTTATTTATTATGAAAGAATGCAATACAACAAGAACAAGTCTTATATTACAGTATTGGGTAGAATTTCGGCATACATACATTATTTGTCACAAATAATAAAATATATTAAAATAATAATTTAATAACAAAATATTTACTAATACATGAAACATATTTATTAAAGATTTTAAACACAATAGATTTGAAAATAATAATTTTAAAATAATCAAGATAAAAAAATACTGAAGAAATAATAATTTAATATTGTGTAAACATATTTTACATTTTAAAAATATTTTATATTATAGATTTATCAAAATTAACTAAAAAACATGAAAATGTCAGATTTAAATTGCCTTGCATTGCTTAAAGTTTGAATTTGAGGGGGTAACTGACTCCAAAGACGTATTGAGGCAATGAAGAAGTGATGCTCAGAAAAGGATTTATTATGCTTGATGTTATTTATTCGTTTCCCTCTGTTTGATCTATAGAAAGTAATGTTTGGTTGCTTGATAACAGGTGCGTTCAGGTCGACTTCAACGAAAGCACAATGATGAATTGGCTTCCGGTGGAGGTTCTGGCCAAGCAGATAGCTTTATTCTCGGAGATCAGATTGAAAGCTACATGTCCATGGTCATGAATTGATTACATGTACTCCAGGACTCTGCGACAGCGTCACTGAATCTACGACAATATTGACTATTGCACACCGAAACCTTCCCTACGGTAAATGGAACTAACACAAAACAAGTCACGTAACCGGTCCCCAGGTGGTAGGAACCAGTCCGAGTTCTAACACTTCCTATGAAGCGGACCAGCTACTTTTACATGGGGATGGCCTAGGATGGGGTTAATTGATACTTTGTATGCACCTTGTAACTTGTCGCTGAACTATCTTATGGAGTCCTAGTCGGTGTAGAATAATATAGATTATATATAAATATTATTCCAAATTCAGCTGTAATTCGATTAATTAATTTTTTTATTGTTACAAATCCAAGTAGAAATTGTATTTTATTTTTAAGCGGTGTCTTTGATAGGATTCGAACCGATAACCTCCGGCATGACATGGCATGACATGGGGAACTTATATTTCAATGTTATAAATACCAGTTAAGCTGGAGTTAATATTTGAATGTAGTTACGGAACAGGTTCCTGAGTGACATGGCAGTCTCATTGAAGTGAGGCAATTAATATTATATAGACACTATGTGATAGGCCTTAGATGTAGGTAAATCGAATTTGTTCAGTGCCGTTTACTACAATACTAGCCGGAGTACCAACTAAATTGACTGAAAATTGTTAATATGTGACCATCTAGACAATATGTCTTTTCACCATTCACTACTCCTTATTTTTGGTACCAGTCTCATTTTCTCTCACTTTTTCCCAACATGCAACACTATTTTTCATCCCTTAGTTCTGATGGAGCGATCAATGTTTTCACAGATGGTTCTAAAAGAGGTGATCGAACTGGTGGAGAGTGATGATATGTATATATGCCATGTTAAATTTGTTTTCACGTAAAGCCTTACGTCATTACATATTTGCTATATATGTTTTTGAATTTGGGACATATTTGCCAAATATGTTTTCGTATGTGTGGTAAAAGTTAAATATGTTTCTCCTCTTTGGAGATTCTGGGAGGGAATAACTTTAAGCCTGAAAACATACCTGTTTTGTCTTTTAAGTCAAACACACTCGTATGATTATAACACACGCCAAAAAAATTTGGTGGGTGTTGTCTCATAAGAACTAATGTTTAGTTGTCGTATAAGTCACAAAAAACTGTTTTGTCTCACTTGGTGTGGGTTCAGCCTAATTGTGGACATACCAAAGGCGATACTGAATGGGAGCTAATTACCTTCAATTTGCGGTATAAGCCGTTCAGTAATCTTCTTTGGTAGGGTTAGGTTAGGTTGCGAGGGCAGTCACGACTCCAAAAGCGACTCACTTGGACCCGTTAATTCCGCCCCTTTGTGAAACCCTAGAGCAGACAGGGCGTAATTAGTCGTTAATTACGATTGTCCTATCACCGTGTCTAACTATCTCGACAAAATTCTCGACAAAATGCTCAAAATTCTTGTCCTTAATCTGGCTAGAGCCGGACATTGGCATATAAGATGGAGAACCGTTTCCCCTATTCCTCATTATTACAACTTCTGCAATAGTCGTTGTAATTTAGAACTTCTTGCATGGGTCCCAATATTCCAGTGTTATGTGAGCTCTGTAACTAATAGTTTCGTTCGACCTTTACCGAGTCTGAGCAGATCACGTGTCCTGCTGAGGTCGTAATGGGGCCTCGTGGACCTCGCCAAGCGGCAGTTGCATCCTCAGTATCTTACAGTGTGATAGAGGGATGCCAACGAAGTGGCAGATCATTGAGTTGATCAATGTCACGCAATACCGTCCGCAATATTGTTATCGGTGTAATCAGATTGTCCCGAAACTCAACCTAGTGTTACTCTCGAATATCTCGCTATCTCATTTAGGGATACTCGGGATTCGACAACCGCCAGGGCTATAGTGTATACACCGTTCATAGCGGCGATGTCCGCTTTGATGCCAGTAAATATGTATATATCTTCTGTTATCCTATAGTACGTAAGCCATCTTGCCGCCCTGGTGATAGCGGATATTTCAGCTTGCAAGATGCTGCAGCCATCCTGAAGCCTAAATGGAACCCTTACATTGAAGTTTTCCACATAAAAACTCTGCCAGTTCGATCACCTCTTTTGGAGCCATCTGTGAAAACATTGATCGCTAAGTGATGAAAAATACTGTTGCATGTTAGGAACAAGTGAGAGAAATAGCCCACTAAAACAAGGTTTCGGTGTGCAATAGTCAATATTGTCGTGGATTCCTTGACGCTGTCGCAGAATCCTGGAGTGCCTGTAATCAGTTCGTGACCATGGACATGTAGCTTTCAGTTTGATCGCCGATAATAAAACTATCTGCTTGGCCAGAACCTCCACCGGAAGCCACTTCATCATTGTGAAGAGGGCTTTCGTTGAAGTCGACCTGAACGCACCTGTCGCTTCCAGCCAGAATATTTTATAGAGTGTTTTGCGATGAGAGTCCTTCCCTAACGCTTTCCACCAGACTAATACACCATAGAATAATATGGTCTTAACTACTGCTTCAAAGATCCAATTGATCCCTCTGGGGATCAGCTGCAGCCAATGGCTCTTTTATACATATAGATAGCTTCAAGGGCCTTATCCGCTCTGTACTGGTTATATAGGTTCCAAGATAGTTTACTATCTAGGATTACTCCCAAGTATTTGTCGTTATTTGAGACTGTTAATACGGTCCCGTTGAGTCTAGGAGGCACAAAGTCTTTGACTTTGTACTTTCTAATGAAAAGCACAAATTAATTTTTAGCTTGGTTGACGGTAAGACCACAAGTGACACTCCACTCTTTAACGAGTGTCAGTGGAGAATCCATAGACAGGCAATGCGACACCTAGTGGTTTTTTTTCCATAGGTCTATAAATTAAATCAAACTGCACGACTCTCCTTATGAAAGTCAGCACAGGTTGGTGAAGTCCGTCTAATATCATTCGAACACACAAACTCATTTTTTGCCCATCCCTAGTGCATATATTACTTGAACAACGGGGAGAACTAGTGTTTTATGTATAAGTATAACTTTTTTTAATGCTGTAAAATCTTTGGTTATTGATATTTTCGAATGAAATTTTGCAGTTATATAGGAATCTATGTACTAAGCACCAACGAAGAAAAAATAATAAGATTTGTCTCTGGGAAACCCGAAATTCCCAAAGAAATTCCAGAAAATCCCAAATATGCAAAAAACGGGGAAAATCTACTTTTTTCAACTCTGTATAATAACTTTTGACAGAGTAGTGATTTTTTAACAAATTTTTTTGAGAATATTAATAATTTTGTTAGTAATACAAAAAAAAATAGTTTGTGCAAATCGGAAAAGATTTGACTTCCTCATTAGCAAAACCGTGGGTCAAAGTGGGTAAAAAAGTTAAAATTTTAATTTTTTAGTTGAATATCTCCTAAACTGTGAGCCGAAGCTCATAAATGTAGAATACTTTTTTTTACCTCCTGGATAGGAGAATCTACTTGCAAAAACTATTTTTTATCAGATCAAAACATCAGTTTGGCATAGGTTTAAATTTTTCAGAAGCCCAAGGTGACCCACTCTGGGGTCTTGTAGCTCCGCCCCCTTGCTGCCGAACTATCATCTCTAAATTGGAACCAAGTCTTTTCCACTTCTGCTGTTGATGAACAAATAAACTTTGTCGATCGCAATCGAAGTTATCTTTATGGTAAGTATATGCTTATAAAATCTAGAGTGCTGCAAAATGACAAGCCATGATTCACTTCTAAAATAAAATCTCTAATTGACGTTAGAAATCGTACATACGCTAGGTGGAAACGTTATGAATATACTTTTTAAAAATTGTATGGCCTGTAACTCTATAAATTTTTATCCGATCGGCATAATCAGTGTATTGAATGAAATAATAGAGAGATATCTATACAACAGTGTGCACTTTATTTTAGGCTGCATTAAATAACGCCCAATGAAATAAGTCCCAATGAAATAACAACTCAAAATGAAATGGGACCTAAAAATAATGAAATAAGTCCAAACAAATTTATGTGCTGTTTCCACAATGCAAACAAGCGACTTGATTAAATTTTTTTATTGAAATCACTCAAAAAACTAAGTGCTTTTCATATAAATTTTAGACAAGCAGTGTTTGTTTGCATTGTGGAAACAACACATTAATGAAATAAATAAAAAAATGAAATTATTCCCAAACCGTAAATGAAATAAGTTCCAATTTTTGGAACTTGCTTCATAATGAAATAACTCCCACACCAAAAAATGAAACAAGTCCTAATGCAATAAATCCCAAAAAATAAATAAGTCCAGAATTATTTGTGGGCTTATGTCATAAAAAATGTTTATTAGTAAATCTTTAGTGACCGTAGACTGTTTTCGAAATACCTCAGAGGACAAATTCCTTAAGCCCTCCCAAAGGCGGGAAATTCCAAATTTCTCCTCTGAGTTAATTCTAAAACCTGCTTTGCTTACTGGAGATGGATGTATTCCCGGCCTTTGGCCAGTCTTAAGGATTTTCTTCTTTGAGGTATTTCAAAGTCGGCTTTGCTTACTGAGAGTTTTTGCGCTGCCAGCCTGAGGGTTTTTTGGAGAAAAAACAATCCATAAGCCCGCTCAAAGGCCGGCCATGCAGGCAACCTTCAGTAAGCGGAGCCGATTTAGGAAATACCACAGAGGAGAAAATCCTCAATTAAAGGTTTTCAATTACAATTACATTTTGTAATTATAATTGAAATGTTTCTCAATTACAATTACATTTTTGTAATTGTAATTGAAAAAATTTCAATTCCATTTACACGTAATTGTAATTGAAATAAATCTAATTTAAATTGCCCAAGTCTGCTACCATGCGCCTTCATTTGATTAAGTGCAGTTGTAAAATCATAAATCTATACATATAATAAAACTGTAAAAAGGGCGTGTATGTACATGAAATATTTTTTGAACATTTTTACTGTGGCGTAAACAGTAATCGATAGAGAGAACAAAAAACCAAATTTTGGAATTTTTGTCTGTCTGTCTGTCTGTCCGAACACGCTTCACGAAAAAACCACTGAATCCATTTTCATGAAATTTGGTATAGAGGTACTTTAGAGTCCTGATTCAAACATAGGCTACTTTTTACCGCGATAAAATATCTTATTTCTAAGTTAAATTTAAAAAAAAACGAAAATGTACCCAATTTTACTAATATAAATGTTGTTGGAAATTAGAAAAAAAATTTTTTAACGGTGGTAGCATTGTTTAATTTGTATAACGGGAACTTTAAAAAATATGTAAACAACGTTATATTATTATATTTTACAGACACCTTATATTCATAAAGCGATATTTAAGCGCGCGAATAAATAAGGGTCATTTTATTTTTAAATAAAAATAATAATAAATAAAATGACCCTTCTTAAAAATGAGAGGAAAGAAAAAGCGAGCAAACGAATGGGTTGCAATTTGAGAGCTGCTGCTGAATAAATCTTTTCAAGCTCTCTCATTTTAATATTTCATACATGATAGTCGCTGCATCTGGGAGTGTGGGTTGCATAAAATGTGGCTTTATAAACCCTTTACATTTTTACTTGAGTTCTGGCTTTTTAGGTTGTTTCTGTCTCATATGATCTAAAAAGATTTAATGTATTTATTATACGTTTTTTCTTTCAATAACAACAAGTCAACTACCAACACTTATATCGCTCACATCTGTAATCGCTGCGGTATTTTACGCCCTAAGCTTTTAGGGGCAAAAATTTATTGTTTATCTTCTATTCCGTGTTTGTTTTTTATTAGTTATATTGTTGTGTTGTGTTCGAGTGGCTTTAATATCACATACTAAATAAGAAAAATTACTACTTGTTATAAGTCACACGTAAAAGTGGCTATTCGACAATTCTCATAATTGTGGGGGAGATTTCCTCATTAGTTTGTATCAATAAAATGTTTTAGGAAACCTTTCCACTTCGTTTAAAATGTATTCTTAAGTAAAAAATAAAGAAATGTGGTCATTGTACACCTCACCATTTCAGAATCAAATAAAGAAAGGAATCTACTATGTGCATAAAGAAAGCCTAAACAAGTAAGAGTGTTACATACATATATTCGGCTATGTCGGATGTTAGATACCCTTTACGAAGATGTGAAAATTTGTAAAATTTTTTTTGTACATTACATATATTTTATAACATTTCTTTTTAACCATATCTCAACCATTTAAGGACCGATTTCGATCATTTTCATTGTAGGACTATATCTTAGTTGATAACGAACCAATGATTTTGCTGATTTAGTCTTAAGATTATGTCAAACAGATGAACCAAGATTGAGCGCCCTAAAGTGTATGCTAGGCAAATATTCAGTTTCAATATATCGTCGCATTTCTTCTTAAACCACGTAAGCGCCATTTTTTCGAAATTGACTTTTTTGGTTTTACGTTAGAAAATAACATTTGCCACCCGATTGCATTCTTATCTTGACAAAAAAAATTAAAGCCATTTCAAAAACCTCGTAAGCGCCATACAAAATGACATTTGCATGCAAAATAGAATTCTTTTTATATTTAAAGCTGGAAATGTTTAAGTCTCACCCACCAAATTCTTTGTTTTTGAGATAAAAAAAATCTGGAAAGTTTCAGGTCAATCGGAGCATTTTTGGTGCGGCGTCAGGCTCTCAAAGTCAGTAACTTTGGTAAAAACGATACTTCTCGTTGAGTAACTCAAAAACTATATATCCTAAACAGCACAAATGTCCCTCGAACCCTCATTATTTTAATAAAATTCACCTTTTTTCTGTATGCGAAAGCTTTATCTCGATATGTAAACATGGCTGCCGTACAAAAAGCCGTTTTGAGCTGAAGTTCGTTTATAACCCTTTAATCGTTTCGGACCCTAAGGGGCTAACGAGTGCCCATAGAGGGTTAATTTCTAAGACCGACCCCAATTATTTTGATATAACCAACATTTATTTCAAAGGATTCAAAGCGCTATCTGTACTCCTTAGAGTAGCTCCCATACAAACCGTAAAATGTATGGAAAAACATGAAATTTAACGAATTTGAGCTAGTATTTTTTTACGCAATATAATGAACATGACATGTTCTACAAATTGAATTTTGAAAACAGATTTCTTTTGTCTCCCCATAACAAAAACTATGTTGGTCTCAATTTAACGTTGCCTTCACTTTACAAAAGCTCCATTGGCATTAAAAAGGAAAATATGAAGTAAATATAAGTTTGAAAAAAGTAATGCCGGCAAATAGTTGACCATTTTTTTGAACAACTCGTTATTAATAATAAATAGTAAGATTTGTTAAGTGTTTTTTTAAGTTTAATTAGTTATCGGCCCTTTTCATAATGTACGATTAAAAGTTAACGTGGAGTGGACTTGAACGCAGAGTTCGAAATACACAACTTGTCTTTAAAGTCCACGTTAACTCGTTGTATAAAGGGCCGTCAGCAAACTTTTTTTACCAATGCTCTTTTTTGATATTATATCATCGGTTTATTTGTTACATTTTTTCAGCGTCACAATATTTAACGTGAGCTTAAGACTGAAATAAATAATATGTAATAAGTTTCTTTGTATAGATTTTAGATAACATCTTTCGTTACTTTTTTTTTAAGAGAATAAAAATTTTCTTTGAAAAATATAAGAGTAAATGTTAATTTACACACAGAAATTTATGTTTTTTAATTAATCGTAAGCGACAAAATTTGCGAAATGCTGTTTGCGCCAAAAACACGTAAGCGACAAATTTGGATACAGTTACTTGTTAGTAATAAATTTAAAAAAAAATGATGCTATACCCTTCAGAGAGTTGTAAAGCCATGTTTTGTAAAAAAAATTTGGGTATAAAACACATATTTAAAAAGAAAGAAAATTAGTTGTTGGCGCTTACGTAGATTAAAAAAAAAAAAAAAAATATATATA
>OY101447.1:202881839-202906839 GCA_956483635.1 Panzeria rudis
TATATATATATATATATATATATATATATATATATATATATATATATATATATATATATATATATATATATATATATATATATATATATATATATATATATATATATATATATATATATATATATATATATATATATATATATATATATATATATATATATATATATATATATATATATATATATATATATATATATATATATATATATATATATATATATATATATATATATATATATATATATATATATATATATATATATATATATATATATATATATATATATATATATATATATATATATATATATATATATATATATATATATATATATATATATATATATATATATATATATATATATATATATATATATATATATATATATATATATATATATATATATATATATATATATATATATATATATATATATATATATATATATATATATATATATATATATATATATATATATATATATATATATATATATATATATATATATATATATAACGAGTGATTTTTTTGCTATTATCTTTTTGGCAACACTAGTTTTGACAGCTCACGCACGTTTTGTATCTTGTGTCACTGTCAAACATCTTCAGTTTGGTCTATAATTTAATCATGAATCGTCTTACAAACGAACAACGCTTGCAAATTATTGAATTTTATTACCAAAATGCGTGCTCTGTTAAGTTAGATGAAGATCCACTTTTTATCGAAGAATTGTGTTCAGCGACGAGGCTCATTTCTGGTTGAATGGATACGTGAACAAGCAAAACTGCCGTATTTGGAGTGAAGAGCAGCCAGAAGCATTGCAAGAGCTACCAATGCATCCACAAAAAACAACCGTTTGGTGCGGATTATGGGCTGGCGGCATCATTGGGCCGTATTTCTTCAAAGATGATGCGAATCACAACGTTACTGTGAATGGTGAGCGCTACCGTGCGATGGTAACAAGCTTTTTTCTGCCCAAAATGGAAGAGCTTGACTTGCATGACATGTGGTTTCAACAAGACGGTGCCACATGCCACACAGCACGCGAAACAATGGACCAATTGAGAGGCGAGTTCGGTGAACAGTTTATTTCACGCTTGGGACCAGTCAATTGGCCGCCCAGATCGTACGATTTAACGCCTCTAGACTATTTTTTGTGGAGCTATGTTAAGGCTAATGTCTATAGCGACAAGCCCGCTTCGATTGACGCACTGGAAGCCAACATTGCCAACATTATTCGTGAGATACCGGCCGAAATGTTGGAAAGAGTATGCCAAAATTGGACTAAGCGGATGGACCATTTGAGGCGCAGCCGCGGCCAACATTTGCATGAAATAATCTTCAAACATTAAATTATATCGACCCAACTATCGATCCAAATAAATATTTCATGCATTTTTCTGAATTTTATGTGTTTTTTTCTTTTTTACTTTCCGATAGTTCTTATAAAATCACCCATTATATATATATATATATATATATATGTATGTATATATATCGTATCGTTACCTCCCTAATATATATATATATATATATATATATATATATATATATATATATATATATATATATATATATATATATATATATATATATATATATATATATATATATATATATATATATATATATATATATATATATATATATATATATATATATATATATATATATATATATATATATATATATATATATATATATATATATATATATATATATATATATATATATATATATTAGGGAGGTAACGATACGCCGTTTTGCCGATCCGATACCGATACCGATATTTAAAAATAAATATCGCCGATACCGATTCCGATACCGATTCCGATACCGATACGAATATTGAAATTGAGTTCAAGTTTAGATTAACAAAACTCAAGTGCAATTTTTTATTATACAAAATTACATTATAAGAGAGAATATTTAAAATTGATAAAACATTGGAAGTAATTTTTAAGGAGCTACATTTTCTTTGCTTCCAACAAATCTATATTAAAAATATGCAGATAATTAGTAGAAAAGCAAGAAAAATTGTTTAATTCCTTTATAATTTAAAAAATACTCGCCATGCTTTTTAAAAAATCGATTTTTTTAAAGGACATTTATCAACTAATATTCATCTAAATAACTTAATAGCTTAATTATTAAAAGACTTCTAAGTTTATATTTATTCACCTAAATTTGCATAAAAAATTGTGAAAATGGGTGCTTTTTTATCCTTTTTCCTTAAGGAAAAATCATTATAGAATACCGAAAAAGAAATTTGTCCTAGCATTGCTTCCAATTCGGTGATTGGTAATCGAAAAACAGAACTTCTTGCAAGGGCAAGGATATGTAAAACTAATTAGAAATTATCCAAATTTGCAATACTTCCAGATCGCGAATTCTACATTTTCATGACTTCTTTGGAGTATCTCTTTTTTGCGGGAATAAGATTTAAAAAACAGCGGCTTGAATTTGAATTCATGGTAAAATTAACAAAAAAAAAAAACAATTTTTTTTACAAAATAACAGCATAAAATATAATTAATTTTTAAAATTGGTATTAATAAGATTTAAAAAATAACGAAGTGTATTTAATTCATGGTAAAATCGAACAAACATAAATTATTTGTTAAAAAAAAAACTGAAAAAATGTTTAAAAGTATCGTCGTATCGGCAGTAAAATATCGCCGATATATCGGTATCGGTATTCCCTAATATATAATATATATATATATATATATATATATATATATATATATATATATATATATATATATATATATATATATATATATATATATATATATATATATATATATATATATATATATATATATATATATATATATATATATATATATATATATATATATATATATATATATATATATATATATATATATATATATATATATATATATATATATATATATATATATATATATATATATATATATATATATATATATATATATATATATATATATATATATATATATATATATATATATATATATATATATATATATATATATATATATATATATATATATATATATATATATATATATATATATATATATATATATATATATATATATATATATATATATATATATATATATATATATATATATATATATATATATATATATATATATATATATATATATATATATATATATATATATATATATATATATATATATATATATATATATATATATATATATATATATATATATATATATATATATATATATATATATATATATATATATATATATTTATATATATATATATATATATATATATATATATATATATATATATATATATATATATATATATATATATATATATATATATATATATATATATATATATATATGTATATATATATTATTATTAAATAGATTCTACTCTGGATAATCTGCTATGTGAATCACATTTTTAATACGACTGTTACGAAAAGTACGTTTAAATCTCGATGGAAATATGCGAAAATTATCGACGTGCCTAAAGTCTTTGAACGACTCCTACATACGTACACAGATTTCCACACATGCCTTTGATAACAATCTTCCAACCGACCGTCAACCTAGATTTAGGCCTCATCATAGCTGCACTACATCATAAAGGTACTGTTTCTAGACCTCTGATGACATTGAGAGGTGCTCCCCAGGGATATAGTCGTGGTCAGCTTCTGTACTCGTCGTATGCTAATGCTTTAATCGGAATTTTTTTTAAAATATAGGGCCACCCTAAAGTACATATTGATAATTTTCATTTTTATTTATTCATCCAAAATAGAAAAACCTAGCCTTAAGACCATACTCGGCTTCTCTTATACTACTACAAGATACTACATCAATTTTGTGTAATTTGCTTACTTAACACATGCTATTTTTAACAGTTTAAAAAGTAATTAATTAAAAAGGCTATTTTACATTCGCAAATGTTAATAAATTTTTATAAAACATAGTTCAGAAAATTTTTTCGAATATTCGATAAAAGCTGTTCGAATAATTTTTTTTTTCTAAATCGAAAAATTTTATTCGTTCCAAAAAAAATGAAAAAAAGCTATTAAAAAGTTCGAATAATTTTTATTCGAATGACAGCACTATTGGAAACTCAATAAGAAATATTTTAAAACTTGAAACGTATTGATTTCCATATTTGAATATTTTATTAAGTTACTTAATAAAAAGTGTTCGCTAATACCTTCTTCCGTTACGACTTCAATATAAATTCAATATGAATTATCTACTCCGCAACAAATCTTTAACTCCCTCAGGGAGCGCTACGTAATATGTGAATAGTCCCTAAAAACAATCCGACCATATACCCGCTAAGATTTTTAAAAATTTAAACGAATTTCCCCCCAGTTTAATTGTTTGGAAACATGACTACGATGCAAAAAAGAATTCCCCTACATTTATAAGAAGTACAATAAAAGCTTTTTCAAACGTTAAGATTTACGAGAACCGGATGTATTACAAACTATTTAAGGCATATCCAGAAATAAGCTTACATTTTTTTATAACAAAAATAAAATCTGTCTTCAGCTATATCATCAAAAAACTAACTGGAAGTTTAGAAGTGTTTCCAACGTTTCATATTATTGATTCTTAATTGGGAGTGTTCGACAATTCCGTCATATTATCTGTCCGTCAATGTATGCACATGTATGTTATTGTAAATGGATGACGAAGATTTCGATTTTTCAATTGAGCCATTTTTTATACAATGGATTGGCTTGGAAACAGCTGAAAAATTACCATCTTATATAACACGATACTATAGCGATTTCCACGACAAGGTAAGAATAATTTTGATTTCTCATAATAACTTTTGGACCTAAGTGTTAATCGTATAGTAGAAAACAGTTAACATAATTACACTAATATTAAGTTACGAAACACATAATTCCATATGTTTGTATTAGGGCGATTTGAATTTTTTGCAGTGCGCACCTGAAATTCTGTTAAATGTAATCTGATTTTCTTAAAAATTCTATAACTAAGCCACATTTTACGCTATTACATTTTACTTGTTTTCGATTTACTCGAAATAAAGCAAGTTTCAAATCTTGCTATAGCGACGAAAGTGTAACGTGTACTGTTGAGTTGGTACGGGTCACTGAACTTGATTTTTACCTAAAATTTTCATTTTGATTCGATAGACCGTAAACATTTTATACTACCCATAAGTTAAAGTTTAATATCTCAAGATATATTAATCTAGATAACAGCAAAAAAAACCAGAATTTTAGGTAAAAATCAATTTCATTGACCCGTACCAGTACAAGTAGCACTTTCGTCGGTATTGACACTTTTGAGGATTGTTTTATTTCGAGTAAAACGAGATCAAGTCCAATATAATAAAGAATAAAATGCGGATGACTTATAGAATTTTTAAGAAAAACACATTATTTTTACGTGCATTTTGTATGGAAAATCTTTCCACGTTTTCGGAAAGTACTTAAAATTAATCTCGAGGCTTGTAAATTTCAGGGTACTTTTCTTTCAGCATATCCAACAGGCCTTAATTGCGTAAATTTCCTAAATTGCGCAATTAAGGCGTATGTCTGAACAGGGTATAAGGGTAAAAATCTTTTTCTAAAAATAATAATGGTAGATCTACCTCTTTTGTAGTAAAATTTGCTTGAAACTACCTCTTTCTCACATAGAATCTACCTCTAAGGCAGATTTTGGGCTGATGAGCATCACTGATGAGCATGAACACAGTTGAACACAATCATACTAACTATGAACAAATACAAATACGGTGACATCTTCGAAGAATCAAATGCAACTGCGAGAAAACAAGGATTTTTGGAACGTAAGCTTCTAATGGCGCGCCATGCACATCAAAGCTTTGAATAACAAAAATCAATGCTTGGGGGTAAAACAAAAAATTTTTGAATACTGGGGTGTTATTATGTATTTCGATTCGAAAAGAAAATCATTCGTATTTGTATTTTGTAGTTTGTATTTTATTGTACATTAAATGCATCATAACTTGGGAGCCTCTGGAAATAGTCCTCTAATGATTTTGGTGAAATGATAGTTGTATAAGACTTAACTACCATACCGAGTTTGGTTCGATTCGGAGCGGGTAGGTATCAAAACCTTGATTTTTTCGTTGGCTTTATATGGAATAAGTCAACTATCTTTACTAATATTATAAATGCGAAAGTAAGTTTGTTTGTTGCGTTTTAACGGCTAAGCCACAGAACCGATTTTGATGAAATTTAGAACATAGATAGATCTAAGTCTAGAAGCTCACATAGGTTTTTAAAAGGGGGAAATTTCTGCTTTAGAAACTATTTAACCGATTTTGATGAAATTTAAAACATAGGTGGATCTGAGAAGACAGGGAAATGTTTGCCTCTGAAACTATCTGACCAATTATAGTGAAATTTAAAACATGGATATATCTGAGTCTAGAAGAACCGATGATTTTTTTTTCAATAATTAGCCGCCGAGGGGAAGTAAGGGCCCTTCCGAAAACTATCTAAGCAATTTTAATGAAATTTAAAACATGTGTATATCTAAGTCTGGAAGGACACATAGGCTATATATAAAAATGGGATCTCGAATTGGGGGGTTAAGGGGCAATATCTGCTGCTCTGAAACTATCTGACGACTTCTAGTGAAATTTAAAACGTGGATATAACTGAGTCTAGCAGAACACATTGGTTATATATATTTTTTAATAATTAGACACCGAGGGGAGTAAGGGGCGATTTCTGACCTTTCGAAAACTATCTAACCAATTTTAATGAAATTTAAAACATGGGAGAAAACGATGTGGGAGAGGGGGGCGGGGTTAATGCATAATTTCTGCCTCCCTTAAACTATCTAACCAATTTTAGTGATATTTAAAACATTATTAGATCTGAGTCTGGAAGGACAAAAACGCTCTATATTTCTAAGGTAAGTATAACGCAGGAAACTAAGTTGCAACTCGGTATCCCATGACACCGTGCTTACTTTATTTTTATTAACAAAACGAAAACATTCTGTTCACTTTTTCAATACCGTATAGGTTGGTAGGCGGCATATACATCAACGAAATGTAAAAAACAAAGCATAAATCCAAAACTTATTTCAAATGCAATAACTTTTAAAATTCTTAGTTCACATCCTCATGAGCACATGCTCATGAGCACAAAATCACATTCAATTAACTAGAAACAGAGTTCAATCAAACATTCCAGCGGTAAAACTTACGAGGCATTCACTAAACAGGCCTTTTTACAGGCCTTCCAAGACCTGAATTTAAGATCCAAAAGTAATTATTTTCTGGCTTCTGAGGCAGGCCTTCTAGAAGGCCTCTACACTGGTTTCTTTTGGAAGGAGTACTCTATTTTTAGATTTTTCGTTTTGTTTAATAAAAAATGTTCTTTAGAAATAGAAATAACAGGCATTCTCGTATTCTTTTTTCGCAAATAATTTGTATATAAGACTGAAATTTACGTACAAGACGCATCATACAAGCTGCTATTATGCCGTTTATGTTGTAGCAACTACATCATGTTCACTTGGTTCCAAATAACTACATGAAATTTAGCCTCCCTCATATGTTTAAAAAATTACTTTGGATGAAAAGGAGTTCGAAATAAATAAAACATCACGATAATCCAAAATATAGAAGCCGCTATAAAAATACCCAGATTAAAAAATGTACCTCCATTTCATTTTTAACAGACCTTCCCTGAACAAGCCTTCTTTCTATCAGGCCTGCTGAGGAGGGCCTTGGTCCCCAATGACATCGCGTGCAAAAAAGAAAGGAGTATGTAATGGGAGTGGAAGTACTACAGACTGCTAAATAAGGCCTTATAGAAGGCCTGTTTACTCCTTCCATTTACCGCTGGGATGTGGTCATTTCGAACATAGGCATTTTATAATAAACACATGAACATTCTCATGTATACAGCTCTTTAATAAAAATTATAACATTAATTTAAAACTTCAAAACGGTTGGACCAATTTTCTTTAAACATAGGTTAGAAAATTTTGAATCAAGTCATCTTTCAAACAAAATTTACTAAATTAAAATCGATCTAGCCGTTTGAGATCTACGGTGCCGAAGATATAGATTCAAGAGGGTACATCTGGAAAAGATGTGATATCTTCTAAACGGCTGGACCGATATTCTTCAAACATAGCTAAGAGCACTCTAGATTAAATCACCTTTCCGACAGAAAAAAAATCTAAATCGGTTAAGCTATTTGGGCTGTACGATGCCGTATACAAACACAGAAACAGATACACACACTACAAACTTATAAACAGAGACCCGGAAAATTTTTATTTTTTATTTCCATATCATATAAATATTTTTGTTGATGATAATTTATTTTCATTTGAAAAAAAAAGTTTATATTTATTTTCAAATATAAATATCCATCAAGATGAAAAAATAAAACTTCTTCAACGATAAACATCAGAAAAGAAAATATTGTCAAATGATTGTTTTTTTTCAAACTCTTCAACTTTTAAATATTTGAAAATAGTTTACATCAAAATTAAAGAACAAAAACGTTTACTATACATCGGACTTTCCACGATGTTAGCAATTTCTTCTGAGATTTTGTTATTCTTTAGTGATTTCTTCAATATTTTTAGTGAACATGCGGCTTTGACGGTTTCTAAGCAATGTTAGGGCTTGTTTTCGATTTTGCAACTTCTCGCGAATTTTCGCAATCTTCTGGACAGGAGCGACTTTTGCCAGTTGTTAGGCTCTTTACAGTTTACACGATTTTTAAACCATAAACCAACAAGACTTTGGTGTCATGCCGCTGCACAGAGGAAAAAACAACCAATCTAGTGGCGGAACAATAAGAAAATGATCAAATTTGAAAAAAATTTAAACGCAGTTTCAAAGCGGGCAAATCGGTTTATTTAAAATCAAAATTTATTTATCACTATGTTACCTGATTCGGAAAATATGACCCTTTAAACATTGAGAAAAAATTAGGTTCTAAGTCTTTATTGATTTTTATATCAAATATGTTGTCGTATTAAATCGCTAATGATGGACGTTTTCGGACAAAGTAACTTTTTTTAATAGTGTTATTTATATCAGCTATTTTAAACTGTTTTACTTTATATACTTACTATTTCAGTAAATACAGAAAATTTCTTTTTTTAATTTTCTAAATCTTTGTAGAGATACAAAAAAAGTATACTCGAGAGTCCCTGAAAATTTAGTGGAATCTTAATGTAGATATAGAATAATATTTTTCCAAAAATTAGCTGCGGAGACTTGCGTATGCGAATTTTACATCTGTTTTTCTAACTATACACCTTTTTAAAATTTTCCTATTTGTTTGTAATTTACTTCCGAAACCACTTGTTATTAAATTAAAATACAAATGAAGTTGTCGTTTTCAATTTTAAGACAAATTTTTAATACGTTTTGAAATTTGAATGCATTTTTGGTCGTATATAGCAACATATAGCGCCCACTGTGCTAAAAATAGCTAACTATTCAGCCAACAGTATAATATATTTAAATATAAGCAATTTCTTGTGAATATTTAGGAACTATTTTTAAGGATATGAACTATTTGTTTTTGCTTATATCAAGTAATTTTTAATAGATTTTAGTAAAAATTTACTTAAATTTAGGAACACTTACTTAAACTAAGAAAACTTTTTTAATTTGGAACGATTTTCCGTCATCCCACGTCAAATTTGGTTTGAAAACAGACCGGTTTCGGCTATGTGCCATCTTCAGTGTTCTATTGAAAACCCCGTCGGAAGAAAAACACAACACTGAAAACTTTTTTACTTTAACTTAGAGATTTTTTTACTGAATTTTACTATATTTTTTTTTTGAGTGTAGCAACCAACGAAATACCGTTATATAGATTAGCTAACCACAACAAACAATTTAACTTTTTTGCACTTATATTCATATTGTCGGCTTGGAGTATAAATCTGCTAAATCCATTTTTATAATACCGTTCGAAAGAGAAAGAGACGCTGCATCGACTAAGAAAAAAAAATCTTCAATTTGACAACTTAAGTGTCGAAAAATGTTTGATGCGTAAAACTGCTAAGTCCAATCAATTAAAATATATGTAGTTGCTAACTCCAATATCACCACCATTTTGTGTATTGTGTTTCTGACGGCGGCCTGTTATTCTGCTACAAAAAACTAGTTTTTTGTGTTTAATTCTACTGTTGTAATATTAATGGCAGATATTTTGTAAATGTAGGCTAGCTTAGGTTAGGTTAATTTGGGTGGTCAAAGACCTCGCATAGAACGGAAGTTATCCTTAGCGATCCCAGCAGATGACAAGTTCCTAGTTCGCGGTGACCGTTTCGAGTGACTCACATAGAGTTAACAAACCTCAGCAGGCTACATTTTCGAAATCGTGATACAAGTTCAAGACTCCAGAAGGTGTGAGCACCATCTTATGCGGCTTATAGCCGGGCAGTGGTGCAGTACATGCTCGTATCGTCTCATTTACCCTAGGTTGCTTACAGTTCCTTCAGGTATCATTAAAGCGGCCTTCAGACTATTAGATTTAGTATTAATACTTGTCAAAAACTCAAATCTTAAGTAAAAACCTAACAGTGTGAAAACAATTTGTTATAATATGTCAAATAATACGTAAAGAAATTTGACAGTATTATTGTACTCGTCATTTTTAGGACATTTTCTAAACAATCACATTTTTCATTTTATCAGGGTTGTCTTTTGCACATTGAAATAACAAAAACAGTTGTGTATTTGTTTGCCGGCATAAATAAAGAAAAAGAAGAACGAAAAATTTGTTTTATTGTAAATTATTTCTTTACGTTTTATTTGGAATGTGATAGTGTAGAACAAAATGTAATGAGAAAATTTTCTTTAAGATTTTTTGACAGTCAGACTGATCTCCCGAAAAATCTCCATTATTCCGTAACTATTTGTCGACATCACGTCCAGACAGTACCAAAAAATTGGCACATTTCTACTCGTCATCGACAAAAATTTACTATACTGACAGCCACTTACTATTTTCTAAGGCAAGAAAAATAAATTTTTTTCGACAGCGAGGAGGCAAGTGCCAATTTTTTTATACTGTCTTGACGTGACGTCGACAGATAGTTACGGAATAAGGGGTACTAGTATAGCAGCACATAATGTATTTGGGGCATCCTTGCACGTAAGCGCAATCGATGAGTAGTTGCAGAGTTTGCAACATTTGCCTTAATTCCTTAGGCAGATATTTTATTTAATTTATTGGTTAGTGGTAAATCTCGCAATATACTTTCTATACACATTGGCTTCCCTTGACAATACGTCATTATGATCAGAAAAGTTGGCAGGGCCTCTTTTTCAGTTACTTATATATGGCCGATTCTTGTGAAACTTTGTACATAGATTGAGACACCGTCATAATAAAAAATGTTGATGAAAAGGCGGCAATGCCACTGCTATTGCAAATAAATAATCTTTTTCAGCTATTTATACTTAACCGATTATTCTGAAACTTTGCACACATTGACTTCCCGTAACAATACAACATTCTGATTAGAAAAGTGGGCAGTGCTGCGCCCATACGGAATTAGAGAATTTAAATAAAAGGTTGTTTTAAAAATGTTTTTAAATATTATTTTTTGTGATAACTTGAATATTTTTGAATAAAACATTATTTTCATATATAACTTATAAAATCGTTTATTAAACACTAAATATTAAATTATATTCGTTCTTTAAGCGTAGTATGCAGCTCTAAATGAAATTCAGGCTGCCATAAGAAGTATGTGTAAAAAAAAACAAACTGAAATTCAGGTTGGTAAATTTCTTAAAGACATTTCCGTTTACTAGTACGCAGTTCCAAAAGAAAAGTACACGGAATTTTGGCATTTATTGTCTATTACAGGCATGTTATAACAATAAGTGGAGAATTTTTTGACATTTCTAGTTTTTCGTACATTGTAATTAATTTTTAGTGTTTTTGTGTGTCGTAAATTAAAAAATATATAAATTTGTGTGTATGCAAACAAAATTCTGTATAAAATTCTACACGATTATTTTTCCGTGTAGAAATAAATTCAAAACTCCAAACCTGAATTTCAGTGAGAACTGCATACTACGCTTTAAAAGTTGTAGCTATAGAACATTACAATATAAACCAACTACATATATATTTGGTTTATTTCTTAAACTATAAATAGAAAATATAAGAAGTTTTTTGTCTCCTGTAAAATTAGCTTGAAGTGAGCTAGCAGCTTTACACTCTATAAGGCGACGACATGGTTTATATCAAGTTTGGCAACAGTAACGAATAACGGTATCAGTAACGGTATTGGTATTAAATTATTTTTATTTCGATATCGGTAGCCATAGCTGTATTTGAGTTATATCGGTATCGGTATATACCGCTACCGAAACTCTACTACCGGCTTACTACCGGTATTACAATTTAGTATATGAAATGAAACAAAACGCTTAAGAACTAACAAGATACTTTAAAAATGCATCGTTTCTAATAGATTCAAACGTGTTTTTGAGATATCTTGGGACTTATTTGTGTGATATTTAAGCCACTGTTGGAATATATCATTATATATGAACGTTTCGTGTTGCTGTGCTCCTGCACGCTGATCTCCGAAACCGCTTCACAAATTTCAAAGAAATTTTGACTCTAGATTAGTATTCCTTCCTTCAAACATTTACCTTTGTAAGGGATGACACAATGATTGGTTATAAACTCAAATCCGTTCTTGAATCAAGAGTTAGTTATGTACTTGGTTTAAGAAACGGACTTAATTACTGATTACTTGATTTTCCTTTTGAGTGTACCATTAATAATGAATTTTATTTGCACGAAACGACAATTTTTTACAAAAAGTCTTAAAATTTTTGTTTGCATATATATATTGTTAAAAAGTAGAACTAATTTACTAACCATAACAAATTTTTTTTAAATTATTTTATTTTATTATTAATTTTTTTTAAATAACGTAAAAATAATGTGTTTTTCTTAAAAATCCTATAACTCAGCCGCATTTTATGCTATTACATTGCAAAAGTACTAATAGCGACGAAAGTGAAACTTTTACTGGTAAGTTGGTACGGGTCACTGAATTTGATTTTTACCTAAAATTCTTGCTTTTTTGCCGTTATCTCCGAAATAATCAACTGTACCAAAACAATTTGAATGAAAGATTTGTTGAAAATGTAATTCAAATAAATCCAACAACAATGTTACGGTTCATCGAAAAATATAAAAAATAAGTTTAAAGTCTAATATCTGAAGAAGTATGGGTGAGTTCCAAAACACCAAAATAAATTGTAGTGATCAGCCATGCCAACTTTGTGTTTTTACACCTTTTTTTTAGAGTTTTTTGATGTTTTAAAATACCACATTTTAGTGTTTTTAATGTTTTAGTGCTTTTTTAAGCTGCTTTTACATGGAAAGTGCCTTTTTTAAATTTTATTGTATTTTTTGCACCAAAAAAGTTGGCATCACTGGTAGTGATGCCCCTTTACTTTGTTTACAAAAACAAAGCAACTAAGAATTTGCATCACTACAATGTATTTTGATGTTTTGGAACTCAACCTATTAATATAAGCAATTTGACCTATATACCATTTTAGTAGGAAATTACGTTTACAACAAATCTTCTATTTATATTTTGTTCGCGCAGGTGATTATTTCGGAGATAACAGCAAAAAAACGAGAATTTTGGGCAAAATGAAATTCAGTGTACTTGGTTAAGTACCGTTATATGGATCACTTTGTCAGATAACGGTAAAAAGTCGGGTTAATTTTTTTTTTCAATTGCATTTGGTTCACAATGGGCTAATGGATTTAAAAAGCTTATATACCAGTAGAAAGGTATTTTAAAATTTATTTTAAAATTATATACATATCGTTTATATCCGTGCAAAATTGTAGGAGTTATGCCCAGTTCAAAATAAAAGTTTTGAACCCCGTAATTCCGGAACCAAAAGAGAGCGCCGAAAAACATTGACAAAAATTTTTGTTCTAAAAAGGGGTTTTACCTCCTGATTTTTTATTTTCATTTTCAACAGCGTTGGTATTCTTGACTTAAGCCAAAAAGCAAAAAAAAAAAATTGCAAAAAAACGAAAAATCGCCGAAAAACAAAAAAAAAATCATAAAAAATGAAAAAGCGAAAAAACCAAAAAAATCGGCAAAACAACGAAAAAAACTTAAAATTAAACAAAAAAGCAACACAAAAAAATTGTCAAAATGAAAAAGGGCAAAAACGTGTGCGAGAAAAAGTCGCACTTTACTGAATTTATTTATTTTTACCTATTTAAAACTTATAAAAATATAAGTATGTAGATATGTATGAACATGTAAAACTGTGAACAATTTTCAGGAATACTTACATATTGCATAAATACATCATATATCAATAGCGCCGGCTTGTAAATATTATCACCGGCTCCACTAAAGACTCGGCCTTTCGGCTCAGATTTCTACTGTGTAGTTATGACAGCACAATAAACACAGCACACAAAGTCTTATTATATTAGGATTTTTTTGTTTGAAGCACAACAACAACGTTTTAAAACTATTGTAAAATATTAAGACATTATGACAATATGACTAGATAACACACCCGTTTGAATCCCCCAAATATGTATGTATGCAGTATATGCATGTTCTCTTTACTTACATGACAATTTTTCATGAATTTATTTTTCTTTTAAATTGGTTTAGTTTCAATTTGTAACAAATCCTCTTTGTAAAATGGGGACGGAAATTTTCCAATTGTCAAAAGCAATTATTGGAATTCATGAACGCTTAATTCCGTTTTCGAACGGAAATTTTCCAATTGTTTTTCGTTTGACACAAACACAGTTTTCATGGACGCAGTCAGTAGGTTTTGATGAGAAAGTGCTGCCAAACCAATCCGTGTTGGATTCTATGAACAGGCTGAATATATTTTTTTGCTTCAAAAACCCAGTTAGAAAAAAACCCGGTTACGGATCAAGTGGTCGAATTTCGACCACCGGGCGGGATCCTTGTTATATTAAATCTGCCATGCAATTCGAACGTTATTTCATACTAATAGACCGCATGATCAAAGAATCAAGTAAATAATGCAGTAACAATAATAGTTAGATAGGAACCAAAAAAAATACATTAAATTTGTCATGCAGTTCGAACGTTATTTCATACTAATAGACCGTATGATCAAAAAAAAATTTTAAGCATTCACAAAATCAAAGAGCTAAAAATACTTCTGTCTGTAGAAAAAAAAGAAAAAATTTATCCGATAAACTGAAAATGTTTTTTAATTCACTTTTCTCAACTTCTCCAACGTCAACGATTAGTGAAAGATCATTTTTAATAACGCGAGAAATGTTCAATAAAAAATCCATGAAATTAATAAAAATCATTATTTTTTCGGACTAAGGTAGGGCTGTAATACGTCTTGGTTTTTCAGGATTGTCCTGGTTTTAGACAAATAGTCCTGGTGTCCTGGTTCACTCTTAAATTGTCCTGGTTTTTTGATACAGATCAATGCAGACAAAAATCTAATTTCTGCTGATTTTTGTTATGAACATAGGTTAAGCTTTCCGTTATAACGCTGTTTACACGAATCAATTTTACCAGCATTTGTTGCCTGGAGCTTATGTCGTTCAACTACTCGATGAAATAAACACAGGTGGCCTTGCCATCCCATGTGTTTATTGTTGCCCCTTGTAATTTTAAATGAATTTTTTATCTTTGTTTATTGTTTTTTATGTATGCATTACATGTTAAATTTTGTATCTATTGTTTAATTGTTGGACAAAAATTTTAAATATATCTATGGTTGATACTAAAGGCATGCACGAATATATTCGAAAGTAGTAGTATGTATGTTTGTGTGTATGCATGTATGTTTTTTATATATATGTGTGTATATATGTATGTATCTATGTATGCATATTTGGTCGTGGCTATGTATGTACACAGATATAAATGCGTGTATACATAAGTATATACATAAGAACATACATCTATGCACACACGAAATTCATACGAGTACATTCTACGAATACATTTGTGTACACTTTGCTGCCCTCTAGTTGATACATGTATCAAAATAAAAAATTTGTTCCTATTTATATAATTACTTTTTGGAATATATATGTGGTCACAACCGTTAACAGCTTAAGTCGAGTTAAGACAAAATTAAATTTTTGGTGTGATCGAGTACATTCGTGTCTAAATCAACTCGCTGAAAATTTTTTAAGCTTGTAACTTTTTTAAGACGACAATTATCTATAAAAAAGTTAAGGAAAAACAAACTGACGACTGACGTGATGCGAGTTTTTGACACTTTAAACAGCTCTCCCGAAAAATTTTGAAAACGACTTAAGCGGTTAAGGCTTGTGACCACAGATATAAGGTGCTGTTGTACGTTCGTTTGTGATATGCAGGGCTCGGACTTTCATGCAACTAAAACTTGATTTTAAGCGCTTAACAAATGCACCTAAAAATATGCGCAAAAATATGCATCTACCTACGAAGAAAGTACCAAAATTAAAATAATATGAAAATATATTTGTTTAAGTTTTTATTATTATTAGAGAAGAAAACATAAAACAAACATAATTGGGTCTATTATTTAATGCAACCGAACTTTAGTTGCGTTGTCAGTCAGCAACTGAAAATTAATGGTTGCCAGAAAGGCACTTAATAGCTCTCAGTTGCCAGTTGCCATCAGGAGTATCATTTTCAGCAACTGGTAACCCAACTGAGGCTCAGTTGCCATCCATAATCGGCCTATTAATATTTTTTTTTCCAAAAATTGAGAAATATGCATTAACAAATTTTGTATTACTCCAAAAATATGCATTTATTGCCAAAATATGCACTTACCACCAAAATATGCAAGAATATGCAACTACAAATCGATGCCAAAGTACTTAAAATTTTATGATTCGCATAGATAATTTGTGAATACCTCTTCATCTATTACCACAAAAAAATGCATTTACATGAAAGTCCGAGCCCTGATGATATGTAATTTAAATGTCCTGATGGACGGGTTCAGAATTCTGGCAGCCAAAGACTAAGGGCCAATATTACAACTTGCCAATAGCTAAAGTTAAGATGTTATCGGACAGATAAGTAGTTTTTCATTATTATGAGTATACTTTAAGCTACGTTACCGATAAGCTAAAGGAAACTCCATCTTACCTTTAACTTTTAACGAATGGTTTCTGAATTTGAAGCCGCCGTATTTTCTAGTTTATATTATAAATATAATTTTTTTATGATCCGTCTATTTAAATGATTTTTAACGCAAACAAAAAGTAAAATAAATGCAAAATTACAAAAAAATTGGCTGCATGTTTGTTTGCTGTAAGTAAACAAATAGCAAATAAAGGCACATCGTTGCCACTATGCAAATTACTTTGTCAAAAGTAATTGGTTTTTGTCCTGGTACTGCCATATTTTCAAAAATACAAGTTTTATTTTACAGGGAGCTTGTGACAACGAAAATTGTTAAACGTAGCTTTATCTCCCACTTCAGCTAAATTTGTCTTTTACTAACATACATTTTAACGGAAAGTTGTAATAAAACCCTAAATGTATTGATTTTGATCGATTGTAATAATTAATTAATAATAATAATAATTAATAATTAATTTTGTTCTCCATGCGAAATGAAAATGTTCGGAATTATAAAAGCTTTGTTGTCACAAGTTAATATTTATAACAACAATGCTATGCCAACTCTTATTTTGATTCCGCATTGAATTCAGAACAGGTCTAAATACTATTAAATATTTCTGGGCGCAAAATTATATATATGATCAGTTTATAATCAGTTTATGATCTAATTTATGTAGAAATATTGTATTTTTTTTTTTTTTATGAAAATATATAAAAACGAGAGAAAAACTTGATTTGCTTTATTTTTGCCCACAAAAATTAAGCAAATCAATTAGTGAATGATCCAACACATATTTCGTGTGTTGAAGTGCAATAAAACAATACTCTCGGCCTTTTTCTCACTTCGCACCCCGACAAGTACGAAATGAGCGTTAACGCACCTCTCGGTAATTCGGATCATTGCACCGTTTCCGCCTCCTTTTCGTTTTCTAAACTTCGCAACGCCTCACAAACAGCTACGAGACGTTCTAAATATATTTATGAAAAGGCTCGTTGGGCTGAGCTCAACGAATTTTTCAGGCAGTTCAACTGGAAACTATGTTTCCTAGACAGAAATGTCAATGGCATGGCGAAAATGGTTGAAAATATCATTTTGCTGGGAATGAGAGCTTTTATTCCATCTAAGCGAATCCTGATTAAACCCAGAGCGAAGACTAAATATTCACTGACCCGGCTGATAAAGCTAACCTTTTGGCTGAATTATTTGAAAGCAATTCCTACTTGCCGGAAAGCAATCAACCACTACCCGCGATTGAAAGGATATCCGTAACTATCCCAAAAATATTCCTTCGGGCGCGTACAGTTAAAAAGGTTTTAGCGGGGCTCAACGTAAATAAGTCTCCTGGGCTGGATGGTATTCCAATACTGGTCTTGAAGCAGTGCTCTTCGACGCTAGCGTATCCTTTGGCAGCCCTTTTCAGCATTTTCTACCATGCTGGTGAATTTCCAAGATGTTGGAAGGTTGCCAATGTAACGCCAATCCCCAAAAAGGGAGAGGCTAGTAACCCTCAAAATTACCGCCCAATCGCGATTTGCTGTGCACTTTCCAAAGTGATGGAAAGTAAGGTTAATTTCCATTTTGGGAGCCATTTGGAGTCCAACAGTTTACTCAGCGACCGGCAAAATGTCTTCCGTTGGGGACGCTCTACTGGTGCCTTAATAGCCTTCCTTTCGAAAAAGTGGTGCCGCTCCATACATCATTTCGGCGAAAGTAAGGTGGTGGCTCTGTATATTTTGTTTTGATTATCTATAATAATCGGGCTTTTAAGGTCTATTTATCTTTGGATGTAAATAAAAGATTATATTTTCATTTTTCTTCAATCCTACGTTTCAGTAACTTCTTAAAATATCACAGATTTGTATGTATCTGTAAAGGGGACAAAAAAGATATTTCCAAGGCGGTTGATAGAGTGTGGCATGTGCACTTTTGTCAAAACTTGTTGCTTTTGGTATCGGTGACGACTTTCCTCGATTCATATCAAGCTTTCTCAGAGATCGTACTATACGAGTTGTTATAGATGGGATCTCATCAAACGAGTTCAATACTAATTCAGGGGTACCGCAGGGCTCCGTTCTTTCTCCTACCATATTTCTTATCTTTCTCAATGACCTTCTCTGTCAAACTTCCAACCCTATCTACTCTGTCGTAGATGACAGCAGCATTTGCCATTCTTATTCATTCATCAATAGACCAAGCTTGTCGAAGATTGGGGCAAGAGTCAAAACATGAATGATACACTTAATCGTGATCTTGTATCAATCTCCAAATAGGGTCATGCGAATAGGGTCGATTTGAACGCTCGTAAGACCCAATGTTGTATGCTTACGCAGAGGCGTATGACCGAACATGCTGCTTCATCTGTAATTACCCTAGGGTAAATGGAACTGACACAAAACAAGTCACGTGACCGATTCCTAGGTGATGGGAACCAGTCCGAGTTCTAACACTTCCTATGGAGCGGACCAGCCACTTTTACATGGGGATGGCCTAGGATGGGGCTAATTGATATATTGTAAGCACCTTGTAACTTGTCTCTGAACTATCTTATGGAGTCCTAGTCGGTGTAGAATAATATAGATTATATATAAATATTATTCTAAAATTCAGCTGTAATTATCGATTAATTAATTAATTTATTGTTACGAATCCAATCAGAAATTGTATTTTATTTTTAAGCGGTGTCTTTGATAGGATTCGAACCAACCTCCGGCATGAGAGGCTAGTACACTACCCACTCCACTAGTGGGGAACTTATATTTCAATGTTATAAATGCCAGTTAAGCTGGAGTTAATATCTGAATATACTTACGGTACAGGTTCCTGAGTGGCACGGCAGTCTCATTGAAGGGAGACAATAAATATTATATAGATACTATGTGATAGGCCTTAGATCCAGGTGCATCGAATTTGTTCAGTGCCGTTTACTACAATACTAGCCGGAATACCAACTAAATTGACTGAAAATGGGTAATATGTGACCATTTACACAATATGTATTTTTTCACCATTCACTTCTCCTTATTTTTGGTACCAGTCTCATTTTCTCAAGTCATAGGACGAGTACTTTTGGATCATTTGTCACCAAATTTTCCGCAGGGTATGGACGGTATAGGTATTGAGGAATCAAAAGCTCTTGATGTTCTTGGCTTGAAAATTCAATGTGATGTTCGATGGAATGAACACATTTTTCATGTCCCAAAAGAAGCGTTCAAGTGCCTTGGATTTTTGAGACGGTGCAAGAGTTACGTCACTTCATCTGAGCTCCTTAATATTTATACTACCTATATCCGACCAAAAATGGAATACAACTCATGTATGGGCCGGTGCTTCAAATACTATTTTGAAGTTACTCGACAGCGTGCAGGAAAAGGCAAAGAAGTTGAAAGAGCATTCTTAAACCAGTTTAAAAAAGTTTATTTGGAGAATAGTGGTTGAACAGTTCTTGAGAAAAATTCACTTATGTCGACAAAACCTTGTTTACATAAAATATTTTAAAAAAATCCATATATCATCATTTAACTTAAAACCGATTAAATAAATCATTTCAATATTTATATTTCATGAAATATACAGTAGGGTAGCCAACTCTATTGACTCACTGGAGCATCGACGCAATGTGGGGTGTGTTTCGCTGTTCTATCGCTACTACAATGTTCTAATGAAATTAGGGAACTTGCTCCCGAAACCCGACTATTTTTGCGCACAACACGTTTTTGATTAAAAGCGCGTCCATCTGCCAGTGAACTGCACTGCACATTACAGAGAGAATTCGTACTTTGGCCGAACAGTTCGTATGTGGAGTAAACTCCCCGATGAGGTCTTTCCAGTCACTTTCAGTGTGGGAAAGTTCAAGTCGAATGTTCACAGACACTACTCCCTCTATCCACCTTCCCATAACCAATTTTTCTAGTTCCGGCACAGTGCACTGCATAAGTAGGGGGTCATCCCCTGGGTGCTGGTCCAAAAAGAAAAATAATAATTAAAAGCAACCGAAAATCCTTATTAATGTGTACTTAGTTTTTTTTTATTGAATGTTAGAATCAGTTAAAAATAAGATTGCTTAGAATTTTAAATGTTTATTCTTTTAAAAATGATTGCACGGAATACTTCTTGAACAAAATAAATTCCGGTACTATAATAATATTGTGAGTGAAGGCAACCTGTTAGCCTAGAAATATTTTTTTTACCTTTTTTATGAATTTTTCTTACGACAACATCTGTGTTCTAGGACAAATATGTAATTTGCGATGTTCTACAGGAAAGAGGACCTCATGTCTCCAAAACCAAAATCTTTTTTTTGTTGCATTTTCTAAAATACACATTGTTCCTAGCAAAAAGACAACTCAATAGCCAAAAAGTTCCAAAAAATTATATTATTGATAGCATTTTGAGGTTCAAAGTTTGTAAATTTCCTAAACTATGATAGTTTCCTCTTGTTTTGATAGTTGCGATTTAACTATCGACTTTAAGTCGATTCTAGAATGCTCCAGAGTATGTCGGAGCAGTGTTATCACACTTACTGTCTGTCCCACAATGTCGAGAAATAGATTTCGTTCTCATATTTATATTGAAAACAAAAACAAATTTAAATTTTTTTGCAATATAAATATAAGAATAAACTCGACTTGTCGACATCGTGGGACAGACAATTAACCCTAAATTTACCTAAACGGCTATTTGTAGTCCTCCTGTAAAATTTGGTCTGGCATGATAACGGACGACCCCTTTACTGTGGAACATCACATATGATAAGACTTTAAATATACGGCGAAAAAAGTAATTTTTGCCAAAAATAGGTCTTTAGCATTTTAGACTCATCAGCTGAATGTTACGAGTTGGTCCAGTTTGAGCACAAAGGGAGCTTATAATCATGATTCTAAAGTCCCTTTATATATCAGTAGGCCACACAATAATAAAAGTCTTCCAGCTTTCTTAATCCATATATTATTCGAATAAAAATTAATATTCGTCAGATTTCTTAAGAAATCAGTTCGTTCAATTATTTTTATTTTATATTCAGAAAACTTGTTTTGGGCTTTTAATATGGCCGTGACATAATTTGTTAGTGTTATTAAAGTATCGACCTGATAAGTGCATTTAATTTTTAATAAATGTTTTGTGTTTTCTTATACTTATGAAAGTCATATTCAAGAGTGACATTTTTGTTATTTTACCTCTTAATTGATAAAGTCGTCCAAATTTCGTAGTAAAGACGGTATTCGCAGAAATTACACTTTGCCGAAGTAGAAACACAGCGCATGCTTAATGAAAATACTTGAAGTTAGGAAATAAATCCTGTAAAAAGTACACATCCATTTGCAGAATCAGCATCAGCTGCATAACAGCATCCACCACCCACTCACTCAATTTTCAGTAAAAATTTTGTAAAATAATATATTTGTCCTTTTTTGATACTAGTGCCTGAGAAAACAAAATTTCAATGAAACAATTTGTTTTTTCATTTTATCTGCATTCAGCATGAGTTTAGAGAGCTTGTTTATAATATTACGAAATCTCGTGATACTAATGTATAGGAATGAATATATATATATACATATATATATATATTGGATCACCTTGTAGCAATTATACTATGGCAGTATAACGCGAGCCCTTGCCTGGTAAGGGTACAACTATAAAAAAATACATAAAAATTATGTATATGTACAAAAAAAGTTTAATAAAATTTGCAACTGTGCACGGTACATTACTATCTTTAGTCAGTTCTTTTCTTAATAAAAAAAGTGAAAAGCTTTATATCAAACCAATGAAATAAATATACATACATATATGTATATATTTGTATTATTAAGCGATTTTCAAAACTTTGAACAAATCAATAAAAAAATGCTTGCAGTTTGTGTACCACAGTAAAACTTTTTTCTTGCTATGAAGTGAATTTTGAATGTAATAAAATTGTGTATTAGCAAAGTGGACTCACACCAAAATATGATTTAAAATTTAAAATGAAATTTTATTTTAACATAAAATAATACATTTAAAAGAATATGCTTATGTATGTATATACATATGTGCATATGAATGTATACTATATGGATAAGTATGTAAATATATGTATCCATGCACGTATATATGTGTGTATCCAGTTCCTTTTTCTGACAATTTTTTAAATGAATTTTTGCATGTTGCGGTCGTGTTCATGTAGCTTTGTATTTGAACTCCGCAATTTCTGTACTCACTTCGTACTATTACTCGTTTCTTCTAATAATTGGGTTCCTATTTGTGTAAGTGTGCGTATGTAGGAGTTGTTCCCTACTACGTATTTTTACATTATCATAATTTTCAATATACGGCACATCCACGCAGAAGCTGCAGTACAACGTCATGACCGAAACATGCAGAAAAGCAACAATCAGATTTTCGGCTGCAAAATAATAATTTATTTCAATTGAACTGATAGTGGTATTAGACGTATCTATTTACCCCCATATGCAAAAAATAAAGTGTAATTGAAGTGTACAATAAAATAAAATTTCCATAGAAAACCCAGTTTTAACGTACACTTCAAGAACACTTTATATTTTGCATATGGGGGTAAAGAATGCATATGTGCATTTACATACATATGTACATACATACATATGTACATACATACATAACCAGCAGTAAAACTAAAAAGGCCTTCTCAATTCATCTCTTCTTGAAGGCCTACTTACACCTTCTTTTAGAAGGCCTTGACTCTCAGTAAGAAAAATCATTCTATTAGAAGGGAGGAGGAAGGAGTATTCTATTTTTATAATTTTCGTTTTGTTAATCAAAAAATGTATGTACTTTAGAAATAAGAAACATTCTCGTATTCTTTTTCGCAAGTAATTTGCATATAAAACTGAAATTTACGTACAAGATACATCATACATGCTGCTATAATACCGTTTATGTTGGAGTTGATTAACTTATATTTACTCCAGCGAAATTATTCATGTCCAATTCCTTCTTAATAAATACATACACGAACTTTATTCTCATACATATAAAAAATTGCTCTAGATGAAAGGAAATAATTCGAAATCAAAAAATCACATTTATCAAAGCCGATATAAAAATACCGAGAATAAAAAATTTATCTCCATGTACTCTTTGACATACCTTCCTCAGAAACCCTTCAAAATGGCCTTTTTAGAAGGTCTTTTGTCAGACCATCCAGAAGAAGCAAACGGAAGACCTTCTCCACAATGACCACGTGTGTAAGAAAGTTGAAGATGGAATGGAGCGTGAAGTACTAGTTCTTCAAAAAGAAGGTCTAAAGTTGCCTTCTATCAGGCCTCCATACTGCTTCTTTTTATTATCACTGGGTATAATATATCTGCATACGTACACACATACATATGTATATAAGTATGTATGTATATATATACGTAATTTAAAATGCTTTTTATTCTGAACAGGTTATGGATTTCTATTTTTTGGTTAAATAAAAATCTGCCGTGCTTGGTTGCTTATGGCTGTGTGTAATATATATCTGCCTTGATTCATAAAAAAATTTTCTGACAACAGATTAATAAAACAAATTTTCATACAAAAATTTGTTTTATAAGCCTGTTATTAATCAAACATTTTTTTGTGAATTAAGGCAATTGTATATAAGTATGTATTGTATGTAATGAATTTAGACGAAAACTTTTTAGTTTGATTTGATGGTCGAATGCAGGGTTACCGTTGTGACCCTAAAGGGTGAATTTGACCCTTTTTGAAGGCATTGCCAAAATTTCTGACCTTAAAATTTATCCTTTTGTATCATTTTTAACTAGTAGCTCGTGCTCTTTTGTGACCCTTTTTGAGTATTAGTAGTTATAACATTATTTTAACAGTTATATATCTAATACAAAC
>OY101447.1:202911839-203121839 GCA_956483635.1 Panzeria rudis
CCCAAGTTTAAAGTGCTTGTCCGGTAAAGATAGTAGAATACAGTGTTGCCAAAACGGCGGCTTTCCCGCTAGATCTGCTGGGTTTTCGTCATCAAAAGTGGGAAGTGTGTGAAAAACCCGCTAAGTGGTTTTTAAACTGTAATATATTTTTAGTTAACGGTTTCTAGCATTTTTCACAAAACTATAAATTTTTGTTTAAGAGAAAAATCTTTAATGGTATTTAGAGTAATTAGTGCATGGAATTAATACGTGTGCAATTCTTCCCAGAAACATTGAGTTTTTAGTGCAGAAACTAAGAGCTTTTCAAGAAGACTTTCATATAACAACTTAAACAAGGCAATTAATGACGACAAAGTAAAGGTGGAGGTACATACCACGAGTTACGCGGCAACGCTTTTCTTACTTTTCGAACTTTTAACGCTTTAAGAATGGCAAGTTACACACCACGCTTTTGATGCTCTTCTGCTTATACAATTTCAAGCCTTTGCCGGCTATATTTTGTCTTGCCTTTAAGTTTTATTTTTCTTTATATATGTAATGCAGTTTTAATCCATTTTTTAATAAAAAAATTAATTTCTAATAATTTATTTCCATTAAACAAACATTTTAGCATATGAATCTGGCAGCACTACCTGGCATTTTGTATACGACGCGTGAAAGTTTTTGCGAGTTACGCGCGTCGCAAACTTCGCTTTGTATCTTGCCTTATGGAAACACACTATTTCAACTTTTTTGACAGAAGTCTGTAACGCATTAGCGTATTTAACGCATGCTATGTACCTTCACCTTAAGCCCTAAATAAGTTACATGTTTTGTTTTAAGTAAAGAATATCTCCTGTGGGAACCTCTAAATATAACTCGTATATGTAATGCTCGGTGACTTTTTCTAAGCGCTGATGTCAAGGTTAGACTTAAATACTCATTTTGCCGAAACTCTTTATATCATATATGTATAAAGATCAGGGATGCAAAATGCGAATTTACAAATTGTACTAATTTTCAAGAAAAATTGTACTTTTTCCAGTCCGATTGTAATAAATTCTTGTTCCATTATTTTAAAATATTATTTACTCAAAATCAACAAAAAAGGCACATTGAAGTGCACTTGCACTTCGTACTTATACGTAATGATCTGGCTGAAATGGGAATGCTGTTTTTCGTAATTTTTACGAGTGAAAACTGAAGTAAAGCATAACATTTTGTGTAAAAAAATAGCACTTGGGAAAAGAGATGCTTTCATATGAGGGAAGTTAATGTTCCTTTCTCTCTAAATGTATAGGTTGGCAAAATAACTTTTTAATTTATTTCGGATGTTAATTTAGGGATATTCCAATTGTAAAGTGGGGGAACTGCTATTTTGGCTCTACCGAAAATTCTTGCTGGAAAGATAAGGCCTCTGTTTATCAGGACCATCACATATGTGGATAGTTTTAACAATTAATATTAAAATAAAAGGCACATAAAATACTATAAGTTGCTGAGATCTGAATATAAAAGGATTATTTAGGATATGCTTCTTGCTTTTAGTCATTTCTGAATTGTAGCAGCACGAATTAGATGACTTAAGAAAATCCGTTTTTTGGATTAGATTGGACACAGTCGAAACAAGCGGTATATCTCTCTTTGGTTTTCATTATATATTGATATCCTTACCATATTTGCAGATTAATGTGGAATGGATAATATTCCTCTCGCAATTCTTGGAATATCAGTAAATATCAGTTTATTTAGTTAATTTTTCATTTATACCTGCGTTCAAAAGGCACATTATATTGTCGCTTTTTTTTTGAAAACTTAACAATTCGGAACCTTTTCTGCTTCTTGAATATTCAAGAGATCACTGAAGATGGCACTATCCTAAACCAATCTGTTTATCAACCAAATTTGACGTGGGATGACGGAAAATCGTTCCAAATTCAAACAAACCCTGTTACTCTCCAAAATTTTGAAATAGTGCTAAATTAGTCCTTGGGGTGCTATCGTATTTTTGACTTTCAAATAGTGCTAAAAAAGTAAAATTGTACCAACTTTTGCATCCCTGATAAAGATTTTAAGTACATTTTATTTCTCTTAAAACTTCTCTTGCAGGGTTTCAATAATAAATTTAAGTCGTAACAACTCAAAGTTTTTACAGCT
Source organism: Panzeria rudis (assembly GCA_956483635.1). Classification (NCBI taxonomy): domain Eukaryota; kingdom Metazoa; phylum Arthropoda; class Insecta; order Diptera; family Tachinidae; genus Panzeria; species Panzeria rudis. The sequence goes on from OY101447.1 coordinate 202,913,976, forward strand.
TCTATCAGCTTAATGCTAGGGACACAACTGGGACGAACGACAAATTTTTGGTCGCGAATATTCATCGCCAAAAATAAAACACATTTGTGTATATGAAAATAAACACAATAACGGCGTCGGACGAAAGTCGCCATACGCGGCGAACTCTGAATAGATTTGTTTCTATTTTTTACGCCGGCGAACGACGAACAAATCAGTACCAAGTTACCATGTTTGGTTTTAGTTTTCAACTGTTTTAATAAATAAAGTTAGTTTTTATTTTAATTATTGCTTTAATTTTATTTTATGGCATTTGAAATAAATATAGATAATAATTAACTATAAAAATTGGTGTTAGTTGTGTTTTTGTTAATGTTAAATTTTTTAAATATGTATAATTTTTTTAATATGGTCACACTTTGCACAAACAGTAAACAACTTTATCAATTACTAGCTATACCCGGCGTGCTTCGCTACCCCATTGTTGTGCAGATATATAAAAATGTTTTAACTCATTTAAAAATAACCATAAAATTGGTTAGTTTTTTTTTGGAGATCTTCTTAGTTTTGGGGAATTTTTGCGATTTTTTCATTTTGGCGATTTTTCATTTTGACTTTTTTAATTCTGGAATTTTTTAGTTGTAGAGTTTTTAAAATTTCAAGAGTTTGCCTCTTACGGTTTCTAAGATACAGCAAACTGTTTAAATAACATTGAAAATTTCGAGAGTCTATATAAAAGTGTCTGTATATTACATTAGTATTTTAACATGTTTCATTGTTCGCTTTAGAACACCCTTTAATCTTTAGCCCGTAGTTCTTACGGCTCTCGAGAAAACAGCCTGTGACAGACAGACGGACTCACGGACAGCGTATCGAAAACAATAAGATTAATTTACACTTTTGGTATACAGAGCCCTAAAAAGAACCTTTTTCGGCGATTCGAATACGAATACGAATATTCGTAACATCACTAATAGGTACTATTGTAAACATGTAGAAAATTAGATGAAATGTCAAGTTATTTTCCACATATTTTGGGAACATTTTATTAGATTTTCGATTTTATCACAACATTGTGTTTATTGGAATGTATAGTTTACGCGTCTTGTAGAAATTGAAAAAAAATGTTCTATTGAAATTCATATCAATTAAAATGAAAACAGTACTTTTTGCACTTCTTTACAATGTCATTTAGTTATGCAAAAACATATTGCAACAAAATATAAAAGTAATTTCTTTTGCACAGATTGTGAATCTTTGAAAATATTTTATTAATTTAAGGCGAAGATTTGAAAAATATAGCGAAAAATTAAAAAATGCGGTTCAACTGGTAAAATCAAAAAATGCATTTTACCAGTAACTGCCCTAGAGGGAAAAGAACCAGTCACAAGACAGGTCACGTGACTGGTTCCCAAAGACTAGCAACCGATTCCAGTTCCGGAACTTTATATGAAAGGGACCGGTAACTTTTACATGGCATTGTCATTGGAGGGGGTCAATTGACATAATTAATATAGTCAGTGATAGGTTCTAGACCCAAACTAAGGCTACTTGTCCTGTGACGGGTTCTTTAATACTAGCTAAATTACTGTATTTTAAACAAATATTTTTAATTTGGAAAAAAATCTGCTTGTGCAATTAGGGGTTTTCCTAACATTTTTGTTCTAGTTTTGTGATATATTGTGATATGATTCTTTTCACCGGTCACCACTCAGGAACATTTCGTAACAATCCCATTTTCACCAGTCATAGGACAAGTACGTTCATGCCAATTGGTACAACATTTCGCGCAGGTTGTGATGTGTGCAAAAATTTTATTCATACAGTTCTACTAAGTTTTATAATGTGAATACATAATAATTGCAGAGTCTAAATTCAGATACATTTAAAAGTTACAAATTTGTTGACTGGTGATATTTTTCATTTTTAGAAAATCTGCTTGTACAGTAGAATTTTGGTAATATTTTGCTCTAGTTTTGTGTGTTGTCTTTTCACCGGTCATGGCTCAGGAACATTTCGTACCATTCCTATTTTCACAAGTCATAGTAAGACAAGACAAGACCTGTACGTTTAAGACAATTGGTACAACAATGCCCGCACGGTAAATTAAGAAAGAATAAGGTATGATTAATATTTCAATGAACAAGGGTATAATTAACACTAACTTAATTTTCCAACTTACACAGCAGAACATAGCTACGCTGCTTAAGGAAGCCGCTAGACTTTGAATCGTGTATTTCAGAAACCCAATAAGTCAAGCTCGCATAGTTTTTCAGGAGAGACAAAAACCGTTTTTTTTAAAATAAAATTATTCTAAAGTATATTAACTTTCTTAAGTAAAATATCTTTACTATCATATTACAAAATGTGTTGTGAAAAAATAATACTTTGTTTATTTTTCAATGTCATAAAAATCCGCTAAAAGTATGTCAACTTATGGGGTTTTTAAAATATGTACACTGAAGAATCAAATAAGTTATTTCTCTTTCATATATTCAGCCTTATTAAGGTTGTCGTAGTCGTGATGAAATCGATCAAATGTGGCAACGCTAGCTATATGTTTTATATTGGAGTCGTTTAAATTCGACTACGACAACCGTAATAACTGCCATTGTTTTATAGACTTTTGATCACTCATCAGTATTTTTACGACCACATACGGGTCGTTCGAAGATAAGTATGTTTGTAGAGAAAAGTTATACTTTTTTCTCTTGAGGTAAATAATTTGTAAGACCAGAGAAAGTCTTAAATTTTTTTTAACCCGAAACAAAAAAGAAATGTGCTATAGGTTTAAAGAATGTATCTGTGTATCTGTCTGCATCATATCTAAATCTTTATGAATTCACTTGTTTCTAACATACCATGGGGCTGCTGTAATTGTACGGAGTATTTTATTTTGTCGCCTTTGAATTTTTTCTACATTTGATGCCGAGGCAGTGCACCATATTGATGTCAGAATGAAGTTGCATAGAAGAAGTTTACAATCTAGGCTTAGAGTAGAGTTGCTTCCAATGATCCAATTCATTTGAGTTGCTCTTAATTTCATTTGGGTCACCTTTGCATATATGTGGGACTTCCATATTAGACGACGATCAAGATGAACACCGAGATATTTTACTTCAGTGTGTTGAGGTATAGTTTGGTTATTTATTTGTATAGCTGGGCAATGTTGAATATGATTTCAATTCTTATATGAATATACAAACTCTTCGTAAAAATTTCATATCAGACATAAATCACTTATAAATAACTTGATGTTAAATTACCTGGGGCTTAATCACGGCATCCGATATCGAGTAAACTATCGTATCGAATAATGATTCGATACATGTCAAGTAAGCAAATCACCGCATACTATGTGAAAAAACCAAGTTTTTTGAGTTATGACAGTATTGATGTAAATGAGCGATATCTGATTGAGTTTTTTTTAATGGAATTTCGATCTACATATAAGCACGCGATTGAATTTCATCCCCGTTTCCGAAATAGCCTCGAAAAGCTTATTGTTTGTAGAAATTGTGCTTAATTTTCTGCACGTGTGAATTTTCGTTATCCTGAAAAATGTTTTTATACTCTTGTATGAGTGCATGAGCGTGAGCGGAAAAACAAGGTCGTTTGGATTCACAAGGTCGTGCATGATTAAATTTTGTTTTATTGTGAGCGTGTATGATCATGAGTGAATAGTTACTCATGGTACCATCTCTAACATGTAAATTAGGTGCCATTAGGCAGATATTTGGCATACTAGAGCCAATAGATGAGCAAAAACGGGCTTGCTGTTGTATTAATACGAAACTCTCTTAAAGATTGCAATTGTTTTTATTAACTTTTCCAATTTTTGCCGTTTGTTCCTCCTTAATCGTCATCTTTTGCCTTTTTTCAATAAGCCGACTTCAGCAACTCTGGAATATACATGTGTTTTGTTTTTGTTTGTGTAGATGAAATTTTCCCTAGAAATAAACTAATTTTTTTTGCTTCTCACGTTTTAATTGCAGAGTTAATAAAAAACGCATGCTTATCTTAAAAAAAAAATGCTAACAAAAACTCCACTTTAACACAATTGTGATGCAAATAAATGAAACAAACCTAATAAATTAAATGATGAACTTAAAACCTTTTCTAAATTAAATAATTTTATAACTTAAATAAACGAAAACTTAAATCTTTTTATAATAAATTTAAGCCATAAACGAAATCGAAAGCAGACGCAAAACTATTTATAGTTTAAATATAATAAAATAAAATGTAATAAATGCTCAAATAAATTAAATGCTAAGCAAACCCCTACTTTTGTACAGTGATATTTTAGTAAATTGCATTCCCAGTAGAAAATTGTAATAATAACTACATAAAAAATTATTAATTAGTTCTTTAAACAATTGTTAAAATTTGTTGAACTAGTTTGTTGTTAATGTTAAAGAACTAGTAAAGAAAATGCATGTACATACATATTACCAAAAGAAATCAGAACGGATACTGCAAAAGGCAGCAAGCAACCTATTACAATAAAAAGGAAAAGAAAAACTAGAAAATAAAATATACTCGTACGTACATATGTATAACTGTGATTGTTCAATCCAATATTGCTAGAAAGCAGGCTGTGTTGTTGTGTGGGAGATTATTGACGACGAATGATGCGATTGGAAAACGCTTTAACGTTTTTGTATATGAAAATAAATGCGGTTGAATTTATGCCGTGCCCAAAGCAAAAGGACTAGTTGCGCAGGATAAACTTGCAATAACATATCATAATATCATTGTTAAGGATTTGTGGTAACATTGATATCAGAATATTTGCGTTAAGGACAAACGCGTGACCACAAATAAATAAACATTTATTCACGTCAGTCTTCTCCACCGCCACCGCACAGATTGCAATGCTCTGGTAGCCAGGACAATTTTGCCGTGGATCACTATTGCGATTCACATCCGACAAATAGTTTCCGGGGAGTGGCGTCAACTTCAGTGTCAGGGGTTCGCAGCGGCGGTGGTGGTGTTTGTGTACAATGGTCGTCTGCGGAAGCCGCCGGTGTAGGTGCAGGTTGCAGTGGCGGAGTGGGAGCATGCACAGCGGTTCCTACGACGGGATCGATGTGTCCACATGGAAATACTGTGCCTCCGTCACTGCCACAATCGATGATGTCCGGTGGCATCGGTCACGATCACAATGGCAGTTTATTAGGTTCTCACATCTCATTAAGCGGTATGTCAATTGCTGGCCGCTCTCTGGATGACGTTTTGCCGCCAAATACATCGAGTGGCGGTCACTGTCGCAGTATGAGCGGCCTTAATACTTTAAGTTTAGGCCTTCCTGCGGCTCCTGTGCCTCCGCCGCCTATTTTTAATCCATGTAGTTCAAATAGCATAAGTAGCATGTCTATACAAGGACCTTCATCCTCGCGCTGGGGTCCAAGAACGTCATGCCCAGTTCATAGTCCTTTTCGGATACGAGCGCCAAATGGTTCAATATGCTCAGGACACCAGGTAATTGATAATTCGTTAAACGGTATCTTAGTTGTTTGTAAATAAAATTTACTCCACGTTTAGTGAATAACATTTTGATTGATTGAATGAATGATACACATTAAGTTTAATTTGAAAAATCTTGCCACAATCACATATTTCAATAAATAATATCCAAATACATTTTAACGGCCCTTTTCACAATGTGTGATTAAAATCTAACGACGACTTTAACAGCAAGTTCTACATACAAAACTTGCCGTTAAAGTCTATGTTAACTCTTAATCGTACATTGTGAAAAGGGCCGTAATATTCATTTCTCATGTCGATAACTTTTTAAGCCTATATTATGTTTTTTCTTTTCTTTTTCTTCCAGGTAAGGATATCTGCAATATTTTACTGAAATGTATTCCACAATTACGCAAAACACTTTTTGCCAAAGACACGTAAGATTAAATCTTTATAAAATTCATATTTCTGGCTCAGTTAAACTTTCATTCGTATCAATAACCATTGCCTTAATTCAAATAAATTGATTCGTTAAGACGATATGAAAAATGCAAGATTGGAGTTCACCGCAAGTTTGTATTTCCACCATAACAAAAAAGTTTTAGTCTTAAGCTGTAATGCTCTTTTGCCATTTACTATTGCTCCCAGCTGGTTCCAATTGCATCCGCTCCTTTCTTTAATCGAAGCTCTTCACCATGTAATGTAGTCTTTGAACACATTTTTCTGAAAATCGAAGCTCTTCACCATGTAATGTAGTCTTTGAACACATTTTTCTGAAAATTTTAATTGAAAACTCAATATGAAATATTCTTCTGAAAAGTATCGATTCGCAAATATTCCATTTTTTCTTTCATAATGAGGAATATTAGTTTTTTTATAAATGTCACATCAAATTCTTAAAATATTCCATATGCATCGATTTCCGAATCTATATAATTTAGATAATTGGTCGTATTATTGGCTCCGCAGGAAAGGAAAATTCAACGGAAAGAAATATCGATCGATGTGCAAATTGCATTCATTAATTCCAGCAGTATAAACTTTTAAATGATTTTAAATCAATTTTTCGGAAAGCTTGTACTGCAGGAATGAATAATTGCAATTTGCATACGACCCAATAAAACTGCTGTTGTCCACCAAGTTTTCTAGTTGCAGAGTAAAACCCATAGAAAATTCGATATGTTTTTTTTTGTTGTATGAGATACTAGTATGGTTGATAGTACGGTTGATTTATCTTCTGAATACTTGTTCGTTATGATCAGGGTTGTTAGATTTTTCCGACCTATTTCGCCAAATTGATTTTAAAAGTCGCCAAAACAATTTTTTTTGTAGTTCTTCCTAATATATATTTGATAGTAAATTTGTTTTTACATAATACTTTTTTTAATATAATTTTTTATAAAATAATCGTATAAAAATTTAGCAGAAAATCGTCAAAAGTAGAAATAAAATCGCCAAAAATTATTTCTTGTAAATTTTTCTCATCCAAATTAAAAAGCCATTAATGGCTATAATTAATATAAGAAAAATCATCAAAACCATTATTGTTTTAATTTCTTGCAGACGACTTTTGGTGGGATTTATTTTTGAAAATACTCCTTCAACAAACTAATTTTCCTGAATTAAAAAATTTTGAAGATCAATTTTGTTTAAAAAAATAGCGGTAAAAATCGCCAACAACTTTATTTATCGCTAGAAAAATCGCCATGTCGCCAAATCAAAAATTTAGACGCCAAACAAGTTGAAAAATTGCCACTTTTGCGCGAAATCGCCGTATCTGCCATTCCTGGTTATAATGAAAAATGTGCTTTTGTTGTATCGTATTTTCAACGACTTTTTAATCAGAATCCATAGTAAATGCTTTCAAATTGAAAAGCAATCAATATAAAAATCTAACAGTTTTCTCCGTGATAAAATAATATACATATCATTTTATAACTTGCCTTTACTAGAGTTGTAAAAGTGTTGAGTATTTTAGTATTGAGTACTCAATACTAGTCGCTTTTTGAGTACTCGATATTCAAAAGTAGTTACTTAATACTTTCAGAGTTGTATTTTCAAGCCAAATGGATTGTAAAGTATGAATGAAACTGATAAAAAAATTAGTTTAAGGTACAAAAAATTACTGAATTAAAAATATAATTTTTATTTAATTGAAACCTCGTAAAACACAATAAAAATGAAAGTTTCAATGCAAGAAAGTTAATAAACTATAATTCTCGCAAATAAGATTGCATTTTAAAAATTTTTAATTAATTTTATTCATCAATTCAAGGAAGCCATTAAAGTATTGAGTAGTATTGAGTCAATACTTAATAAGTAGCGAATAGTATCGAGTATTCAAAAGTATTGAAATCTTACAACTCTAGCCTTTACTAACATTAGCACCTAACGTCATGTTAATGTCACGCGTTGACTGATGAAGCTGCAGCTTTCTTAATTTTTAAAATACTTGTTAGGTTTTAACAACGCTTTCATACCATCATTTCTTAACAGCATTTCATGTCTGATGTAGATGGCATGTCATGGATTCTAGCAATAAAATATTTTTCTGTTTTATTTAATGCTATAGCTTTGTACAGCAACAAAATTTCTGTTTCAATAAGGAATAAGTGCATAAGTCGAGATAAGCTAATTTTGAGTTAACATCCCATTGTATTCTCCATATTTAAAATAATAACTTGCTGCTTATCTTTCTTCAATTTATAATCTCATATGGAATGATGACTTAATTTAACTTAAGCGGACATGCTGGACATTTTTTGTCTCCGGTTTTTATAATATTTGACTATATTATACCTATATATAGTAGGGATGCCAAACGGGAAATCCCGGGATTTTTCCGGATTATCAAATTTCAAATCCCGGGATTTGTAAAAATAAATAATAATAATAATATGCATATATTTTGATTTTCGTTAATTATACCATTCACCAAAAATGGTTTGGCATTCCGTTTGTAATTTCTACAATATTAATTTCCGCTCAATAAAGTTTACTAGTATGACCCACGGGCGACACAATCGTCCGTATTCTAGTTATAAATAATTTCATTAAGGTTCACAGAAAAATTATTCAACGTATACACACAATATATAAAGCAACTATGTATAATTAGTTAATGATACATAGTAACTTTCCCACCCCGATTTTTTTGTTTTAGCAATTTTTAAAATTTAGTTTTAGCATGTTTTTATTTTGGTGTTTTTTTCCTTTAAACACTTTTTTAATTTTGGCGATTTTTTAGTTTTGTTTGATTTTTTAGCTTTTTTTTATCCGCTTCTTCGTTTATGCCATTTTTTTGGTTCGGCGATTTTTACTTTTGGTGGTTTTTCATTTTTGATTTTTTTTTAACTTTAGTGTTTTTTAGTTATGGCGGTTTTTTTGTTTTGTTTTTGTTTTGGGTTGGGGCAAAATATGTTGAAAATTTTCTCATTATACCCAGTAAAAATAGCAAATTCAATGCGAATTGCCTTGTTATACATTTATATGTGATACAATTTTAATGAAAATTTTGCATTTACTTTATAGTGTCACTGTACTTCAAAATTTTCTCAGCAATACAGCTGCAAAATATTTTTGGGCAAGAATGGTTTATAGTATAAACTTTATATCTGGTATAAACCTTATACCAGAGCACAGTTGTAGATTTCGGCCGAAACCCCATAACTCTTTTATTTCTTGTTGTAAGGTCATAAATTTTAGTACGTGTCTTAATTAGTTAAAGGCCTTTGTATTAACGTTTTTAAATTTTTGCCACGCCCATGAATAACTCCTCTTATGTTGTTATGCCCATTACTCCGCCATTTCTTGCCCATTCCTTAAGATTTATATATCACTGTAAATGGTTTTAAGGTACCTAAGTTTCTCACTGTAATGTCTTTTAAATCTGACTTCAAATTCTTTGTGCTTTTTCTAGTAGAAACATTTTATAAAATTGTTTTATTCTAAGTCCAATGATAATTATATTTAAATTTTTATTAAAGATAATTTTTGTTATGTGAACTTATACAATATTCATAATCCAAGTATTTATTGTAAAGGTATTTTTACCAAAGTATACAATAAATTGGACCGTAACTTTTTAAGATTGACCATTAAATTGAGAAGAAATATTCCAATATCATTAGGGGCCGGTATTTATGGGCATGTCAAAATTTTAAACACTGCAGTGGTATTTAGCTACCCTACGGTAAATGGAACTGACACAAAACAAGTCACGTGACCGATCCCTAGGTGATGGGAACCAGTCCGAGTTCTAACACTTCCTATGAAGCGGACCAGCCACTTTTATATGGGGATAGCCTAGGATGGGGCTAATTGATACTTTGTAAGCACCTTGTAACTTGTCTCTGAACTATCTTATGGAGTCCTAGTCGGTGTAGAATAATATAGATTATATATAAATATTATTCCAAAATTCAGCTGTAATTATCGATTAATTTATTTTTTTATTACTGCAAATCCAACTAGAAATTGTATTTTATTTTTAAGCGGTGTCTTTGATGGGACTCGAACCAACAACCTTCGGCATGAGAGGCTAGTAGACTACCCACTCGACCACAGGGGAGCTTATATTTCAATGTTATAAATACCAGTTAAGCTGGAGTTAATATTTGAATATAATTACGAAACAGGTTCCTGAGTGGCATGGCAGTCTCATTGAAGTGAGACAATTAATATTTTATAGATACTATGTGATAGGCCTGGATCTAGGTGCATCGAATTTGTTCAGTGCCGTTTACTACAATACTAGACGGAATACCAACTAAATTAACTGAAAATGGTTAATATGTGACCATTTACACAATATGTCTTTTTTCATCATTCACTACTCCTTATTTTTGGTACCAGTCTCATTTTCTCAAGTCATAGAACGATTACTTTTGGATCAATTGTCACCAAATTTTCCGCAGGGTACTTAGTCCATGTTCGCAATTTAATAACTTTCCAAAAATAAATGACAAAGCTATGGGGTTTTATTTTTATAATATGTAGTAGTTCAGCCATATTTTTTCTAATCTAGAAATGAAAATGAAATTTTTTATTTTATTTTATCTCTAACATTTTTTGAGCTTTTTTCGTTACATATATCGAATATTAATTACTACTATTTCATCATTATTTTTATGTTCTTATCACACATTGAAATCTTCTAAATTTCTAATCATCACTAAAAAGGTAATAACTAAAAAAACCTGGCCCAACCTAGTTGTGAAACTCATAGTACTTACTTGTGAGCCTTTATCCTAGTCTACAGTAAAGAGGCCTTCAACCTCTAAAACCCCCTAAAAAAGTTCGCAGCTTGCCAAACTTTGTACTTTTTTATTGTTGTTATATTTTTTTTAGCAAATTTTATATAGCTGAATTTTTAAATGAACGATGCGGTCAAAGTTATCAAAACTAATGTGGTAGGTAGGGTATTCAGTCGAATAATGTTTGATCGATTAATCGAATAATTGAAGTCAAATAATATTCGATCAAACAAAAAATTTTGATTTCAAGTAAAAATTTATTCGATTAATTTAGGTTGATTAATCGAATAACTCGACTAAAAATTTTCTTTTTTTAAAGAGTTTTTACAGATTTCTTAACAAAAACTGCCAACAATTTTTAAATTATATGATTAAAGAATTAACTAAATTATGCAGTAGAAATAAGAAGGAGCAAGGAAAAAACTACAAATAGCTGATACAAAAGTCTTGAAATATAAATGAGCATGAAGCAAAAATTTTTACGATTATTGAAATATCATTTTTAATAATGTGAGAAATGTTCAATGGAAAAATATATATGAAATGAAAGAAGAAAAAAATTTTTTAGGACTAAATGTATTGATTTTGTTTAATAATTAAATGAATTATCCTGTACTGTTCTCCATGCGGAATGAAAATGTTCGGAAGTGTCAAAGCTTTGTTGTTACAAGTTGATATTTATAACAACAATGCAATGACAGCTCTAACTATTTTTATTCCGCATTAAATACGGAACAGTTCCTAATATTATGAAACATTTGAATAGTTAAAAGACTTTTCTAAATGATCAGTTTACGATCTAATTTACGCAGAAATATTGCTTTTTCTTTTGTTTTTATTATTAAAATATATAAAACGCGAAAAAATTTATTTGTTTTATTTTCGTCAACAAAAATTTACGAAAAACCGAGTAAATTCAAATATTTTCCGATTAACTCCAATAATTTTTAGCACTTAAACTTACTCGAATAACTTGAACGAAATGATTCGATTGTTCGAGTAACTTAAAAACCTCAATTTCGATTAATCGAACAATTGAAAAGTCGATTAAAATGAATACCCTAGTGGTAGGCTTAAAAGATTGTCTGTTTTCAAATACCAAAGAGAAAATTAAAAATATCTGATAAATATTAAAAAATCGGCCTACTTCGATTTCGCTGTTCAAAAAACCAAGTAATTGTATTAAATATTAATAACTAAATAAATATACCAACTTTTTTAAGTAAAAAATTTTATATTCTTGATTTATAATAAAAAATGTGTGTAAAATGGTCACACCCGGCTAAATGGAATTACATGTCATAAAAAAATAACTGGGATATGGCTCAGCTACAGTGAGCATGCTTTACGTGCGAAGAGCCCTGCCTGCTTCGTATCTCAGCCATGTCAACATTTTTTAAATTTATATATATTTTTTTAAGTAAATTTTAAATAAATTTCTTACCAAAATTCCCCAAAGTTTTAATAAAAAACTTACTTTAATTTGAAATAAAGTTTATTGAAAAATGTATATGTTATTGATAGTTTTATTGATTCAAATATTTCGGTTGCTAGTTAAAAATAGATAGTTTTGTTACAATTTTTGTTATCAATATAGCGGAATTCGTTATCACAGGACATTTGAAAAAAAAATTAAAAAAGAAACGTTGTTTTCTGTGAATTTGTAATATGTTAGCTGCAAATATTTGCATTTTGCGAGGTAACTTAAGGTACTAAAATCAGAAATATTTACTGTATGGGGAGGAAATCAAAAATCATTTTTTTATAAAATCCTGTTTATCAAAAAAATTTTTTAATGCATGTGTTGAGATCGTAATCGCATAAATTTCCTACTGGGTAATTTGCCCAAATTAATATTGCATTCTATGACAACAAATTAAAATTTTTCTTTAATATGCATCTGCCAACAAAAAGTACACAAATACCGCTTAGCGCAACACGTATTAAAACATAAAGCATATTTGCACCTCTAGGATATAAACTATAATTTTCTGTTACAAAGAATGAGTGTCTTCTTCAAAAATGAAGGAAATACATATATTATGTATAGCTATGTATTTTTCAAATGTACCATAAAGAAAAAACTACTCTTACTTATTTCTTAATTTATTATTTGTAGTATTGAAAAAGTTAGCAAACAGGCCTACTATTAGTTTGTATTTTCTTTTGTATTTTTCTATTAGTCTTTCTGAATAATTTTGTTAATTGCATATATGCTAGACAAGTTTGCTACAGTATTTAGTATTGCATATCTGCTACTGTGTAGGAAATGTGTTTCTTATATTTTGTTCTTGTTGTGTTGCATATTGTTGCATATATCCTAGACTTGCAAGAGCTGCAAAGTCTGCAATAGCAGTTTCCTACGAAGAGTGATTTCCCCTAAAGATTTTTTAGACATACTTTGTAATAATTACTTACTTGTTAATCTACTTTTAACGAAATAAGTTGAATTGCTGCATAAAATAAAATTGAATTTGTAAAATTATCTATAATGATGTTTAACACAGGAAATTATTCAAGTTTTTATTAGTTCAAATTATTGAAAAAAAGGCTTTTGTCCTCCAACAGCACGGTTAAACAGATGAAAAGCAATGAGCGTGACTGTTAAAAACTGTTTCTTCGTGACATTAAGTGATAAAAAATTTTAAGGAATCTAGGACGGAGGCTTACATAGGTCGACCTTAAAAAAAATTATTTAAATCGATGTGTTGGTTGTAATTAATAATGACCGCAAAAAGGTTTAAAATTTCCTATAGTGGATTGGGGAAAAATGTATTACAAATGTTCCCATTTTACAATTAAAACATATAAAATTTAGCTTGAACTGCATTATTATAAATTTTTTACACCCAACATTCATAATTTCTTGTGATTAAATTTTAATGAAAATCTTTGCGCTTACTTTTTCGTGTCACTGTACTTCAAAGTTCTCTCAGCAATACAGCTGCAAAAATTTTTTGGGCAAAATTGATGTAAATGAAACTCAATTGACAATTTTGTGCTCAAATTGATTATTACAATGAAATCGTGATAAATAAATATATAACTTACAAAAATGATTCAAGCAACCAAAAAGTTGTTTAATTTTGCATTTATCATTAAAATGATGATACCAATTATCGGAATTGAAAAAATGAATGAATTTTCTAATTACTAAAAATTAAGTTTTTGATTTAGTTAAATAAGGACCAAAATTGCATGACTCTGTTTTAAACTCGCTTTCTGTAAAAATAGTTATTTTGAATTATGACTTTCTTGTAACAAACAACTGATCGATATCGATATTACTATATATGTAGTTATATGATCATAATTTTAATAATAAAACTATTTTTGCTTTATAAGATATATTATCAAGTTTTCACAATTTTCTTTTATTTAAGAGTATTTTTAACCTTTTTTTGTTTTCATACTGTACTTTAAAAATAAATAGAATAATTTATAAAGGCAATATTATAATAAGTTTAAATATTGCTCAATTACTGAGACATAGTCATACAGCAAATGTTGTGTTAATTGAGTCCAATGTTAACTGTAAGACTGTGTCTTAGTGTTTGGGCTTCACCACAATTGTACTCTACGTTAAAACTAATAAATATCTTCAAAGAAAACCAGGGCTCCCTCACACCTTATCCCTAATTGTCCATCCCCAAAAATCCCTAAAATAGCGATTTTCTTATGCCCAAAAACCCCACAGTTCTTTAAAAGTAAAATCATGCTATTTCAAAGGAAAAATATGCTTCATTTATTTATTTAATCAAATACTTTTGAAATTAATTTTATTTCCACTTTGAGTTCTAAATATTTATATATATATATATATATATATATATATATATATATATATATATATATATATATATATATATATATATATATATATATATATATATATATATATATATATATATATATATATATATATATATATATATATATTCTTAAAGGCGTTTTTTCATAAATTTTTATTGTGCTATCTAACAACCTATTATTTTGTTAGTAAAAAAGTGATATCTGTATAAAAATGTTTGTGTATACACAGACAAAAATTATTTTATTTTTTGATAACGAAAATCCCGGTATTCAATTAATTTTTTTAATTAGATAATAACAAAAATTACCTGATAACAAAAATTGTAAAAAATATTAATTTTTTAATTAATAATCGAAATATTTGAATTGATAAAACATTTTTATCAATTATTTATAATAATTTCAATAAACTTTATTTTAAATTTAAGTAAGTTTTACAAAATTTTTATTAAAAAAATGTGTTTAAAATTTACGTAAAAAAAGAAAGAAAAAGAAAATTAAAACTTTAGATAACAATAACGAACTTATTTGTCGCTCGAGGTTCGTTATTACTTCTCTAGTAATTTCTGGCGTTTCTTTACAAAAATGTATTGAAATTGGTCGACAATATCGTACAGACGAGGGAACTGGATTTTCCCAAATAATAGAACCGGTTTCGCCATTTATAAGTGTAAGTGGTACTAAGGAAGCTATAAATATGTAAGAATCGGAAGTAAGATGGGATTTTCTTGCAGTACAGTTTTAGACTTCCGCTTACATTTGAAATTTGAAGGCTGCCACAAGGTCTTAAAGTAGACCAACTTTTGTGTATCATATTACAGAATTTGTTACTGCGGTAACCAGAGCATACAATTGGACATATTTTCCATTATACAAATATCAATTTTAAGGCATGTTTTCTCCATACTCAGGGTTGGAATCACTAAATAAAACGTGGTAAAAACACGGTTAACCGAGTAACAACTCCAAAAGATATTGCTTAAGAAAGTAAATTTATTTTGCTGGGACGCTAAACGCCTTAATACCTCGTTTGACCAGAATCTTGAAAAAAAATCAAGGTTAAAAAAGTCATCGTCTAAATCCTGCATAAGTCCCAGAAAAAACTTTGCTTGCTGATAGGCAAAAAAGTGTATGAGGATTTAAGTTGTAACTACTTACAATTTGACTCGACAGCTACTTATTTTTGTTTGAGAAGTCCAAAAAGTGAGGGGTACCCCTTACAAATGTATTTACATTTTCACAGCAATTAACTAGCTATTATTTGGCTTACTTGAAGCTAAAAAATAAGTAGTCAATTAAACAAATTAAAATTAAAAAAATTTTATACACATTATTTTATTTATATTTTAAATTTTATTTTTTGACCCAGCTGAGATACGAACCTGTGCTCGCTCAGATTTGAAGACAAGTACTTTGCCCACAGAAGTATTGTTAACTTATAAGTTTAACCGAAAAAAATTAGTTTTCATATGCAAACACATGTTGACTTAAAAAGTGGCTGTGTACTTATTCTGTTAATACATATCAAAAAATTTTAACTACTTTCAGATAATGCAAAAATATACGTACTAATTTTATTAAAAACTAGGTAGTAGATCTCATTTAAATCAGAGTAATAAGATAAAAAAAAGTACCACTCATTACTTTGTAATCGATTAATAAGGCACTACCGGTTACAAAAATGACTAAAGTTTTTGCTGGGGTATATGTATGAATGACAATTTTTAGGTAGAGCTATATTAGGGTGATTTTTATTGCAAGTAGTTTTATTTTTGTAGTCCCCACCTGAAATTCGACATAATTTTCGACAAAAAATTACTCGAAAGTTACAGTTCTCAATATTAATTTTAATTACTTTCCCAAAGAGTGGAACATTTTTCCATACAAATATTATTTTCAAAGTAGCGTTTTATTTGTGAACTTTTTGATGTGGTAATATGTTAATTTGACAATGAGTAAATGCATTACGTGAACAACGTAAAGCCTTACGACCGGCAAGTCGATAGTTAGTATAATGAGTGACTTGTCGTCAGTCGCTCGAGTTATCAATCGACATCGTGGGTTAGGCTGATAATATTTTTTTATATAATAAATTATATCATAAACTGATCATTTCAAATACATAATATTTTTTTTCACTTTTTAAATGTTTCGTTTTTAGAAAATTTAGCACCAGGAAATATTTAATAATATTCAGACTCTCCTGTGTTCAATGCGAAATAAAAGTAATCATACTTATTTTTGTTATTAATATTAAACAGCAAAGTTTTTACAACTTCAAACATTTTTATTTTCCATGGAGAACGGAACAGGATAATTCATTAAATAATCGAACAAAATCAATACATTTAGCTCAAAAAGAATGATCTTTCCCTAATCGTACACGCCAGACAATTTGAGAAAAGTGAATTAAAAAGCATTTACAATTCATCCGATGAATTCTTTATTTTTTCTAGATGCATAAGTAATATTTTATATGACAAAGGTAATTTTTTATCTAGTTAAATAGTTGCTCTTGAAATCTGTTTTTTATTTCAAACAATTTTTGCTTGATATTTCCGTATTTTTGTACAAGATATTTATTGCTACTGCATAATTTACTTAATTCTTCGATCATGCGGTCTATTGGCATGCAATAATAATAATAATCAAAAATAATAATAATCAAAAATTTTGCCAGTTTTATTAAGAAATCTACAAAAACAATAAAAAAAGGAAAATTTACATAAAATTTTTTAGTTGAGTTATTCGATTAATCAGGGATGAAAAAGTTGGTACAATTGTACTTTTTTTGGTACTATTGAAACCAAAAAGAGTACGATGGTACTTCCGTGACTCATTTGGTACTAATATTTGCAAATTTTTCCAATTGTTTGCTGGTATCCATTGATTATTCAATAATAATTTATATCTACTTTGGCCCTTAACTTATTTCTCTCTTGAGTCTACTTAGGCGGTTATTTCGTGAGTGGATTTGTGTACTTATTTAAGGAGAATACGTAACAAGCGGTCTTGAGAGAACAGCTTATAATATATGCTTGTTAGTGTTCAAGGACAAATATCAACAGCGATGCTGATGGAGTAGCTTAATTTCAAACTCCATATTCTATAAACAAATCATTGGTTTCCTTGAATAAAGGCGTATGTCTTAAAACTGATTTTTTCAGTAGAGCAAAAACAAAATATTTCTAAAATTGTGTCCACAGTATGAACATCGTTGATTTTTTTAACACTATCGGCATATATTAACCAAAATGACTTTGTATACAAATTTAAAAAAAAAAATAACATAAGAACGACATTCTAGCAAGGATGCATAAAACCTCATATGTCGACATAAATAACATTTACTAAGTAAAATAGAACAAAATATTTAAAAAGATTTCAAAATGTGCTTAGATAATAACATCGCTCTGTTTAAATAATCCATCACACAGGCATACTAAGTCGTTATTGCTGAAAATTTATGAAATCAATATAGAAGTCAAGTTGTTGTGCATGAAAAAAATATCAAGACTGGTCCATGATATTTTTACTTTCATTTAAAGAGCGCTTAAAAAAGAGATATTTCGCATTAATAACTCAAAATCTACCTAAGTCGACTTACGCATCTATTCAAAAAAACCATAGAAATGTCGGATTTAAAATTTTAATAGACAAATATCTTTTGCTATGGCTTGTTTATCAATCGTGAACGAATTTTAATTTTTTTAACAAACTTCAAGTTTATAACAATAAAGAAATTAGTAAGTACATAGTTTCCTTGTTACACAGAAAAAAGTTTGAACATAAATAGTATGAAAAAAGTTCATATATCTTAGTAATTAATAAATAAAATACAGAATTTTTTCATTCCCAGTATGAATTTAGCTTTCAATAAATAAATTTATGAAATCAAAGTTGCTTTGAAAAAAATTTTCAACTTTTTTGTCAACAAATTCTAAAATGCTTTTCTATTTATATAAAGTAAAAATACAATTAATTCCAAATAGTCTATTTGGCAGAAAGGAAATATTTGTGCCTAGTACAACAGACTATACAAGTTCAATACTGAATTGTTAAAAATAATTTTTAAATAATTTATGAATTAATTTATGTAAAGGTTCCTAGCAGGTATGAAAATAAATTGGAAAAAAATTATCATGTTAGATTCATAGCATTTATGAAAAACTTCCTTGGATATAAGTAATATTTTTTTCTGTGTATATGGCAGAAGTGAAGTTTCATTGAAATTAAAATTGTTTGATTTTTGGCACCATTATTTGAAAAAGAATTTATCAAAAATATTTGTAGAAAACAGAATCATATTTGATCTTTGACACAATGAGCACATAAACTCAATCAAAATCGTGTGGCTTACTTGGTTACAACGAATCAAAAAGATTTTAGTACTATTTGAGCCGAAAAAGTACTATTTTAGAAGATCATTGGTACGAAATGAATTTTTTTATTTATCATCCCCGTAACAAATTATTGTGCCATCTCTTACAAAGGTAAATGTTTGCTTTAAAGGAAAACCAATCTAGAGTCAATTAAATACACTTACAAACACAGCGACACGAAACGTTCATATATAACGATATAATCCAATAGTGGCTTAAATATCATAAAAGTAAGACCCAAGATATTTCAAAAACGGCTAATTTGTTTAAATCTATTAGAAATGATGCATTTTTAAAGTACATATCTTATTAGTTCTTAAGCATTTTGTTTGACTTCATATACTAAATTAAAATACCGGTAGTATAGCGGTAGTAGAGTTTTGGTAGCGGTATATACTGATACCGATATAACTCAAATACCGCTACCGCTACCGAAATAAAAATAGGTCGAATACCAACACCGCTACCGATACCGTTATTCGTTAAGGTTGCCAATCTTGCTGTAAAATATCAAAATTTGATATTCGGGTATGTTCTGTATTTCATGTGGAATTAAAATGTGCGGAATTATTAAAGCATTGTTGTTATAAATATTAATTTGCAACAATAATGCTTTGATAATTCCGCACAATTTAATTCCAAATACAGAACATACCCGATTATGTCATCGATAGGCCTTTCAACAGCTTTATGGGTCGATTGCGGCAACCGAACCTCAGTTGGATTGCCAGTTCCTGAAAATTATATTACGGATAGCAACCGACACCTGTCGATTTTAGTTGCTATTTACTGTTTTTGTGGCAACCACGAATTTGCAATAGCCGGCTGGCATCGCAACTGAAGCAATTTGTATATTTCGAAACAATAAATTTTTCTATATCTATTCTTTTATGTTCTAGAGAGATTTTTATGGCGACGAAACTATTTTTTGAGGGCTAATGTTTTAAAGGTGCTTTTTTAACTTTTTGTAGGCTTTATTACATACTCATGATGTTGTGGCCCGAGATGTTTATGGTGAGGAAGCTTTACGAGTTACACCTCCACCAATGCCTATTTATTGTAATGGAGAAGACCTGGAAAATACAGACTCTGCTGAGTTGCAGCATGTAACGCGTGTCCGCCTTGTACAATTTCAAAAAAACACTGATGAACCAATGGTAAGTGTTATTTGTATCTTATATAACATGGGTTAAAAATAAGCAAAACTTTTAATCATATTGTAAAGAATTTAACTTTTGTAATCGTAATGTTTTTTCTGGAACAAACCTGCAATAAGAAAAAATAAAACCACAATTCCTGTAAATTTTTTTATTGGAGCTAATGTTTGTTGATCCATCATTACATAAATTTTATCTTATGCTGCAGAGTGTCCCAAAAGTCACCCAAGGTTTCAGTTGATTGCCATTTGTGCGTAAACTGTGGCAACCAAAAAAGAAAATAAATAAATAAAGAAACAGTTTGACAGCTGACCGAATATTGTTATTAAAATTGTACCGTTAGACGACGGAAGAAAGTATTTTCATTATTAAACAATACATACTATCCCAAAAGCAATACAACTTCTTATGCTAAATTCAACTGAGTAGATACACAGTAATTAAAAGATTCAGGAATTATGTGTTTTATACCTTTTATCTTTCCAACGATAATATGCCGTAACTTAAAACCATTGTAAAATACTTGTAGTCTTATTTTCAATGCAAAATAAACGTGTTCAGTGTTTGCAATCGGCGGAGCGCAATCGTAATAAAAAGAATAGTCGGCGACTAGCCACCAGCGAAGAGATAATTTCTATTTTCTTCAATACTTATTAAAAAAATGTTTAAAACAAAATAAAAATTAACTTGCTTGCATTATCCATGTATAGTTTCAAAATCTATAAATTAATATTTTTAATTATAAGAGTTCTTCTCGCATCGTTTTCAAATGTGAGAAATTTTTACGGCGTTAGTGAAAAACTTTTCAGAAAATGTTGTTACAGAAATACTTTTTTCCCACATCCTTCCAATAACTATTGGTAAAATAACTTAAATGACAGATAGTTCTCACATTGTAAAGATACAGAAACACTTGTGTGAGAAAACCCCTTTTTTTGTTTCATTTTACTTAGTTTTTCTTACAATTCCCACGTTTTATGTGAGATATTTTACTGAACAAAAATGAATAGTCACTAAAAAGAACGATTATGCCCAACTCTAGATATTAAATATTATATTTTAAACAATTTGATTAAAGAAAGCAAATTTAATGCAAATATATTAACGAAAATAATTTTATTTAGCAGATATTTAGATATTTTTATTTTATTTAGCAGATATAAATCTTAATGTATATAGAAAGAAATTTAGTGATTGTCTAATCAAATAGATAGAAAGAATAAAATGAACAATAAATTAAGTAAAGTGCTACTTTTTTGAAGTGTACGATTACACATATGTACAGGGTGTTTTTTTTAGAGGTATAGAACTTCGAATTGAAATAAAACACAAGAAAATCGTTTTAATGTCCATCAATTTGGCTTTATTGGAAGGATAATTTTATGCCATTAATGTTTAAATATGATTTCGGGCATGTGGCCGCCGCGGCTGGCTCGAATAAAGCCAATTCTACAGGTCCAATTTTCAACCACTTTTTCGAGCATATAGGGCCGTATGTTGGCAATAACGCCACGAATGTTGGCTTCCAAGTCCCCTAACGTTTCTGGTTTGTTGGCGTAGACGAGCGACTTCACATATCCCCAAAGAAAATAATCCAATGGTGTCAAATCACACGATCTTGGTGGCCAATTGACAGGTCCAATCCGCGAAATTATGCGCTCATCGAATGTTTCCTTCAATAAATCGATTGTGACGTGCGCTGTGTGGCATGTAGCGCCGTCTTGTTTTAACCACAACTCATCCACATTCATGCCATCCAATTCGGGAACAAAATAGTCGGTTATCATGGCTCTATACCGGTCTCCATTAACGGTAACTGACTCTCCAGCATTATTTCGGAAGAAGTATGGGTCAATGACTCCACCAGCCCATAGAGCACACCAAACAGTCAGTTTTTGTGGATGTAATGGCGTCTGAAGGGTCTCATGTGGATTCTCTTCACTCCAAATGCGGCAATTTTGCTTGTTGACGTAGCCATTCAACCAAAAATGAGCCTCATCACTGAACAAAATTTTGCGATGAAAATCAGCATCGAGATCAATCTCATTTTCGGCCCATACACCAAAATCACGACGCATTGCATGGTCTCGCGGCTTTAATTCTTGCACAAGCTGGATCTTGTAAGGTCGCAAGCCAAGATCTTTGCGCAAAATCTTCCATAAAGTTGATGGACAAAGCTCCAATTGCTGTGCACGGTGGCGAATCGATTCATTCGGGTCCTCTTCAACACTTTGCTCTACAGCGGCAATTGTTTCTTCGGTGCGTACTGTTCGATGTCTCTGCGGATGCGTATTATCACATAGAGTAAACGTAGTGCGAAAACGATCCATGGTTAACCGAATTAATTGCTCTGATGGACGATTATGTCGACCATAAAATGGACGGAGCTTGCGGTAAACTTCGCGAACTGAACCATTATTTTCGAAATAAATTTGCACGATTTGCAAGCGTTGTTCTTTTGTCAACCTGTTCATGATGAAATGGCAAACCAAACTAAATATTAATCACTTGACAGCTGACAAAATGGCCGCCAGTTAAAAAAGTGATGCCAACTTAAAGTTCTATACCTCAATAAAAAACACCCATTATATATCTTTTCGTTTTTGCCTCTTTTTTCATTTCGGCAGTTTTTTCATTGTGCTTTTTTGTTTAATTCTATTTTTTTTATATTTTTTCTGGCGATTTTTTAAATTTGTTTTTGCGAATTTTGGTTTTCTGCCGATTTTTTTTATTTTTGGCATTTTGTTTTGGTTTTGGCGTTTTTTTATTTTAAGTTTTTTTTTTGATATTTTTAGTTTTAGCGATTTATTTTAGTTTTGGCGCTTTATGCAGTTTTGGCGCTTTTTCGGTCTTAAAGATTTTTTTCGGTTTTTTGTGATTTTTTAGCTCTAGAGGTTTTTTTTGCTTTGACAGTTTTTTCGTTTTGGCAATTTTTTTAATTTTTATCGTTGTTTTAGTTGCGTTTTTTTTTCTTCTTCTTTTAGTGATTTTTTTCATTTTTTTCATTTTTGGCGATTTTTTCGTTTTTGATGATAATTTTAGTTTCAGCGATTTTTTTATGTTGTAGTATTTTTTTCGTTTTGACGCCTTTTTCGGTTTTTGGCGTTTTTTTAGTTTTTTGGCGATCTCTTTAGTTTTGGTGATATTTTGCGTTTTAGCGATTTTTTTTAATATTGGTGCTTTTTTCCTTTAAGCGATTTTTTCGTTTTGAAATTTTTTGAATTTTGGAATTTTTTAGTTTTAGTGTGTTGAAAATTTCAAGAGTTTACGTCTTACGGTTTCCTAAATGCAGTATATTGTCTAAATTACATAGTCAAAATTATATTAACTGATAGAACACCCTTTAATTTTTATTGTTTTCAATATCAGTGTTAATTGGTATAGTATATTCTACAGACTACACCAATTAACACTAATTTCGAAATTTTAAAGTGTATATAAGAGTCTGCATATTACGTTAGTATTTCAACATGTTTCGTTGCTCGCTTTAGAACATCCTTTAATTTTTAACTGTCATATATTTGTTGTTGTAGCGGCAAAAGTATTACATATTCTGTGAAAATTTCTGGTCCGTAGCTCTTAAGGTTCCCAAGATACAGCAGATTGTGTAAATTATATAGTAAAATTACATTAACTGATACAACACCCTTTAGTTTTTATTGTTTTAAATATCGGTGTAGTAGTAATTGGTGTACTCCATTCTACAGACTACACCAATTAACACGAAGATTGAAAATTTAAAATGTCTATATATGTGTCTGCATTAGAGGGCTGCACGAATATACTCGAAAGTACTCGTATGTATGTTTTTGCGTGTATGCATGTATATTTTTTAGTACGTATGTGTGTATATATGTATATCTATATGTATATTTGGTCGTGGCTATGTATATACTTATGTACATATAAATGCATATACACATACGGACAAACATAAGAGCTACATATACGCACATATGAATACATTTATGTACTCTTTGCAGCCCTCTGCTCTGCATATTACATTAATATTTACACATTTTTCGTTGCTCGCTTTAGAACACCCTTTAATTTTTAAAATTTCAGGTCCGTAGCTCTTACGGTTCCCGAGAAAACCGCCTGTGATAGACAGAAAGACGGACAGACAGACGGACATCGTAGCGAAAACACTTTACACTTTTGCTGTACGGAACCCTAAAAAAAAGAACGAATGGACTGAACAAGTTCGGCTCGGTCATACCACTGAATTATTCAATTAATCAAGTTCGTTCATGAACAACACAACTCTACTCTATTTGGACTGTAGTTCATTTCATTTGTACATATCGTTGGTCATACGTTGCCAACTCGTAGTTGATTTTTTCATTATTTTTTACAAACGGCACAAAACGTTACATAAATTGTTAAAAACTTTCCTATCTGAAAAAAAGCCAAAACTAGTTAGGAGGATCTATAAAATAATTTTCAGTTATCTTATATCATTTGTAGTCTATTTTAGGGATGTAACGATACGCCGTTTTGCCGATCCGATACCGATATTAAAAAATAAATATCGCCGATACCGATTCCGATACCGATACGAATATTGAAATTGAGTTCAAGTTTAGATCAACAAAACTCAAGTGCAATTTTTTTATTATACAAAATTACATTGTAAGAGAGAATATTTAAAATTGATTTTAACCCAGTATAAAAAATTGGAAGTAATTTTTAAGGAGCTACATTTTCTTTACTTCAAAAAAATCTATATTAAAAATATGCAGATAATTAGTAGAAAAGCAAGAAAACATTTTTAATTCCTTTGTAATTTTAAAAAATACTTGCCATGCTTTTTAAAAAATCGATTTTTTAAAGAACATATATCAACTAATATTCTTCTAAATAACTTAATAGCTTAATTATTAAAAGTCTTCTAAAAGTTTATATTTATTCACTTAAATTTACATGAAAATAAAGTTTTGAGTTTAAATTCGCATAAAAAAATTGTGAAATTGGGTAATTTTTTATCCTTTTTCTTGAGGAAAAACCATTATCGCATCGCTTCCAATTCCGTGATTATTAATCGAAAAACAGAACTTTTTGCAATGGCAAGGATATGTAAAACTAATTAGAAATTATCCAAATTTGCAATACTTCCGGATCGCGAATTCTACATTTCCATGACTTCTTTGGAGTGTCTTTTTTTGCTGGAATAAGATTTAAAAAACAACGACTTGAATTTGAATTCATGGTAAAATTAACAAAAAACAAATATTTTTTTTTACAAAATAAGAGCATAAAATATTATTAATTTTAAAAATTGATATTAATAAGATTTAAAAAATAACGAAGTGAATTTAATTCATCGTAAAATTGAACAAAAATAAATTATTTGTTTAAAAAAAATCTCTGAAAAAAATTTTAAAAGTATCGTCGTATCGACAGTAAAATATCGCCGATACCGATGTATCGGAAAATCTGAAGTATCGCCGATATATCGGTATCGGTATTCGTTACATCCCTAGTTTATTTATTCGCTTTCAGCCGATTTATAATGTAATTTATTCAACTGAAAGTTGTAACAATCAGTTACGTGTTCTCAACGTATAACTGTATTTTGTGGTATAACCATCGATATGGTGTATATTTAAGTATACGTGTATGTATATGTGTGTGTATTGCGAACATACCACCAAACCAAAGGTTTCGACTTTTTCTGAAGTCAGACTTGTCGTAACGAATTCGTTAAGATGTTTCGGTATTGAAACAAATTTCGTTCCGACATATCGTTGCGATTTCGTACCTACATATCTTTACGAAGTCGTGTCAACCATTTCATACAAAAATCGTTATGATTTCGTTAAGATATATGTTCCGAAATCAGAAGATTTTGCCGACCAGTCGTTACAAATTCTTTACGAAATCGGAACATTTGGTTTGGTGAGATATTAGTTAAGCTGATTAATAAAATCAAAAGTTCGGAGTGCAATTCTGCTTTAAAGTTAAATCATTTCACCATTTCTGAAGTGTCCCAACAAATTCCATTATTTTGAAGATTTATATTAATAGGCAGATTTTGTAAAAAATTTCGTTTCTAACCGTTTTAAATTTGTATGAAAAGTTATTTAAATGCGTTTCAAAACAAAATGTATCCATACAAAATTTAAAAACGAAAAAAAACTTTTGTATTTACAAAATCTAGCCCTAAATTTGAACAGATTCGAGCAATTCGTACTGTATTTTGTTTCTAATTTTTGCTTTTCTTGAAGCGCAAATGGAATATGTATTGAAATTGAAATAATCCAAAAAATAAATAACAATATATAAAGCAAAATAAAAATCCCATAAAAATCTTCTAAAATCCCCAAAGCACAAAAATGATCCCCAATGAATTCCCCAATCCCAAAACAAAATTTTTATCCCCATTTCGAAAAAAAATCCCCTAATCTGACAAGAGTGCTATTACTTTTAGAGCTGTAGTTATTGATAGTTATTGATATTCACTTCTTTCTTTATGTCTTGTATTTCTCTATTCTAGTATGTATTATCATTGATAATTACAAATACTAGTGTGTGAATGTTTGTTCAGTTTATTTGAACATGTACATCCTTTTGCTAGGTGCCTTTAGAGTTTAACAATTAATAATTGAGTTATGCATTTTTAGTCGAACTGTATGGTTTTTATACAAAGTTATTTAATCTGCTTAGCTTAAGTTCGTTTTCAATTTAATCTTTCGATCAAATTATTTTATTTTTATTTTTTTTTTATTTAAGAAAGAAATTCTAAAGCATGTAAATATTGAACACTCAAAGAAAAATTTTGATGTACGGAAGGTTGAACTGACAGCTGTTTCTAGACCACCACAGTCTTCTCATCAGTGCCCTTTACCTAGCTCAATTAACTGATTTTGTAATATTATTTTGCCCAAGTTTTTTGGAAAACTTGTGCAAAATAAACATTCAAAAATCCCAGCATTGAAAATATCGATGATATTTCATGATGGTAAGACCGAAATCAAAAAAGCTTAAAAATAGTTGAACATACTAAAAGGAAAAGACAGTTAGTGCAGTTCCGAACATTTAGACAAAGTTTATTAATAATAGGTACGAGCAAATCTGTTAATTGAGCTTACTAAAGTTAGTAGGATTTTCGGTAGGATGTTGTTGCTGCCGTCGCTGGTAGTGTAGGTAAAGGCTCGGATGAGAAGACTGTGGTGGTCTCGAAACAGCTGTCAGTTCAACCTTCCGTACATCCAAATTTTTCTTTGAATGATCAATATTTACATGCTTTAGAATTTCTTTCTCAAACAAAAAAAAAATTAAATAATTTGATCGAAAGATTAAATTGAAAACGAACCTAAGCCAAACTAATTAAACAACTTTGGTTTAACAATTAAGTTATGCGTTTTGGTCAAACTGTATGGGTTTATATCCAAAGAAATCTAATTATTTTGGCTTGAGTTCGGTTTTTATTTAATTTTTCAACTAAATTCCATATGTATTTAGAGATAAATGTGAGGTATTTAGAAAACTGACATGTTTCGATAGCTCCCGCTAATCTCTTCAGAGTTCTCTTCCGCTTAGACCACTCGACCGAAGTCGGTGGTTTGCAGTTAAGAGTTGAATATCACCATGGGCATAACAGTTATAACCTATATTTGAAGAAATCTTCAAATAATTATTATTACAAGATTTTTAAAAAAGTGCTTCCTGAATAACAATTAAAAATGAGCACAAATTTTTTAGTCTTCTTATAACAGTTATGAAAGATTTTTACTTTTTAGGTCGTTAAATAACAGTTATGAAAAATTTTTATTTTTTAGGTCTTCTTTAGACCTTTATAAATGATTTTTATTTTTTAGGTCTTTAAATAACAGTTATGAAAGATTTTTATTTTTTTAGATCTTCTCGGGACTTTTATATAAAATTTTTGTTTTTTACAATCTTCTTATCTATCTACACATACATACACATAATTCTATAAAAGAGTAACATCAGAAGCCAAAAATCGTGAAACATTACCTCTATCCCGAAAATTCGCGAAAATATGCACAATTGCAAACAAACTCTAAAATTTATTTAACATCGCTATAGTTGTAAAGAATGCCAAAAGCTCGGAAAAATCGCGAAAATGACGAAAATCGCAAAAACGTGCTAACATTAAAATGGTATTGATTAAAAATCGGTGGAACTGCTAAAAAGGCAAAAAAAGTGACAGAAAAAAATCACTTCTATCGCAAAAATAGCGAAAATTGCAAACAAGCGATGCTTAAGCAATTTAGATCTGGTTTGCAATTTTTCGCGAATTTTCGTTATTTTCGCGATTTTTGTTCCCAGTTTTTGGCATTCTTTACAACTTTAAGGATGTTAAATTAATGTTAGAGCCTGTTTGCAATTTTGCATTTTTTTCGAAAATTTTCTCTTTTTGCGATAAAAGTGTTTTTTTGCTAGTTTATGGCTTTCTTCAGTTCTACCGATTTTTAATCAATATCTGACTGTGATATCTTTTTGATGTTGGCAATTTTTCCCGAATTTTCGTCATTTTCGCTATTTTTTCCGAGTTTTTGGCATACCTCCCAATTTGAGATATTTTTAACCAACTTGCTTGCATATCTGCAGTTTTTCGCGAATTTTCGCTATTTTCTTGATACAATTGATTTTTGCTAGTTTTTTTTTTGGTTCTTTACAGTTTTGCCGATTTTTAATCAATATCGGACTCTGATATATTTTTGATCTTGGCTTTGCAAATTTTCCTGTTCTCGCGATTTTTTCCAAGTTTTTGGCATTCCTTACAACTGCCCGTTTGCAATTTTGCATTTCTTAGCGAATTTTCTCTTTTTTTTGTGATAAAAGTAATGTGTGGCGACTTTTGGCTTCTTGTTCACCCGTGATAGTTAGATCCGTAGATATAATGTTACTCCTTTATATAAGTATGTCTGTATATGATAGATAAGAAGACCGAAAAAATAAAAATCGTATATAGACGTCTCGAGAAGACCTAAAAAATAAAAAATTTTCATAACTGTTATTTAAAGACCTCAAAAATAAAAATCGTTTATAAAAGGCTCAAGAAGACTTAAAAATAAAAAGCTTTCATAACTGTTATCAGGGATGCAAAAGTTCGTACAATTGTACTTTTTTTTTGCATTATTTGAAAGTCAAAAGTACTATAGCACCCCAATGACTAATTTAGCACTATTTAAGAAATTTGGAAAGTGACGGGGTTTGTTTGAATTTGGAACGATTTTTCGTCATCCCAAATTTGATTGATAAACAGATTGGTTTCGGTTATGTGCCATTTTCAGTGTTGTCTCTAATATTCAAGAAGAATGAAAATCGTTCGGAATTATTGAGTCTTTAAAAAACGACAACATATTATGTCGAAGGTGTAAATGAAAGATGAACTAAATAACTGATATTTAGAGAATTGCCAGGGGAATATTATCCATTCCACATTCATCCATTCCACATTCATCATCATTAAAAAAAATATATATGGAAAGGATATCAAAATATAATGAAAACCGTTTGTTTCGAATGTCTCCAATCTAATCCAAACAAAGGATTTTCTAAAGACACCTAATTCGTGCTGCTACAATTTAGAAATTACTAAGAGTTTGTTAGCAAGAAGGATCTTCTAAATAATCTTTTTATATTCAGATCTCTACAACTTATAGTCTTGTGTGTGAATATTGAAATTAAACATTATCTTCCCAACAGGAACTTTCAGTAGAGCCAAAACAGCTGTTGGAGTAAATTTTGACGTTTTTGAGATTATGGTTTGTATCACTACTTAGGCATGTTCCCCCAATTCACAAGTAGAATTGCCCCTAAATTGACCGATAAAATTACTAAAAGAGATTTTTGCGAAACTCTACATTTAGGGAGAAAGGAGCCTTAACTTCCCTCATATGAAATGCATTGAGGAAGTTAGTGTTGAAAAATAAAACTCGTGTCGTGTGTTTGTAAAAACTAAAATATGTTTATTAAAGATGTTTATTCGTTGAAAGATTTACAGAGAATGAAAAAGTATTTATTGTGCGCACAAGCACAAGCATAAAAAGAATTATGGAAAAATGAAAATCGTCAACAACGTACACATTGTTCGAGGTTGCCATATGATGTTCAACACTCCTCCTCAATGTGGATGTTGTTTTACAAAAAGTTATTTTAATTTTAATTGTCTAACAAAATTTACATGTTTAACACTTGGCAAATTTTTAGTCAAAATATCGGCAATCATATTTTGTGTCGGACAAAAGGTAAGCTCGATCTCCCCATCACGTACCAATTCCCTTACATGGTGATATCGGATATCTATGTGTTTACTCCGTTTATGAAAAACCGGATTCTCAGCCAATTTCAAAGCACCCTGGTTGTCGATGTTTAGTTGAATTGCATTTTTATTGCAAGCGTCGATTTCGTAAAGTAAACGTTTTAAATAAATTGCTTCTTTTGCTGCATCAGAAGCTGCCATATATTCGGCTTCTGTGCTGCTGAGTGCGACCGAACTTTGCTTTTTTGATTCCCATGAAATTGGAGAACCATCATAGAAAAAGGTAAAACCTGTATAGGATTTCCTGTCAACTGCGTTTCCACCCCAATCAGCATCTACATATCCTTTGAGACCACTACCATCAGATTCATATATTAATTTTAAGTCTCTCGTGCCCGATAAGTACCGCAATATATGCTTTAGTTTAGTCATATGTTCCACATGGGGATCAGAGTTGCGTTGGGCCATTTTTGAGACGGAATGTAAAATGTCTGGCCTAGTTGATATGGCCAAGTACATTAAAGCGCTCACTAGCGATTGATATTTGTGTTGCTCAACTTTCTCACAACCTTTGTTGCAAGCTGTTTGATAACCGGCTTCCAGTGGCACAGCAACTGCCTTGCACTGGTCCATTCCATAATTTATCAAAATATCTGAAATATATTGACGCTGACATAATTTTATCATACCTGTATCACCCTGGCGTTCAATTTCCATTCCGAGAAAGTGATTTAGTACACCCTTGTCATTCACTTCAAATGTTCTGGCAATTTGACCTTTGATCTTACGCACAATTTCTAAACTGCTACATGCTGTTCCACTCCTTACCGCTTTGCTTTAACCCATAAATAGCTTTATTTAATTTCAAAACAGCATCTGGTGATTTTTCATCAACGAAATTTCTCGGTTGTTGCATATAAATCTCGTCCTGCAAGTCGCCATTCAAGTAAGCAGTACTTACATCCATCTGATGTAAATGCATTCCATTTTTTACCGCTAGTGCCAAGAGCAAACGTATTGTAGAATATCGCACGACTGGAGAAAAAGTTTCTTTGTAATTAATTCCATATTGTTGATTACAACCCTTGGCAACTAGCCTTGCTTTATAACGCTCAATTTTTCCATTAACGTTGCGTTTCAAAGCAAATACCCACTTATAGCCTTATACCCCTCAGGCAACTGTGTTAAATTCCATGTTTTATTTTTTCTCAAGGCATGCATTTCTTCTTCCATTGCTTTTTTCCAAAACTGATTGTTCTTTGCTAACAAAGCCTCTTCAACCGTTTGTGGAATCATTTCTTCAATTGCAACGCATAGATCATTATCGTGTTGTTGAACATTATATTGTTTTTTCGGCCTGCCTGCTTTACCATCACGGATTATACGAGGCCTTCCACGACCTCTTGTTCCTTGTTTTCCTGTCATTTCAATCTCAGAATCATTACCATCATCTTCATCCGCCGTATCATAATTTTCATCGTTGCTTTCAACTTGCACAGAAGGTTGGCTAGCAATGTCAACTACATCTGCTCTTTTGTTTACATCAAAACATAACGTTAAGTAATCTTCTGCCTTGTTAATGTTCTCGTCCACATTAAATAAATCCTCATCAAACAGAACATCACGTTGTTCAACCACTTTACTGGAAAGCAAGATAATAACAAGAAGCTCCTCCTGAATTGTTATGCCAGTTTCAGACAGCTTCTCACAAACCTCGGCAAACTCATTAAGGTGTTGGATAAGGTTTTCCTCGGTCATTTCTAAATTTACCAACCTCTTGTACAAAGACACTTTTTGTAGAGGTCCTTTGGGCATATGAACTTTTTCCAGCTTCTCCCAAGCTTCATAGGAGGTTTTACAGTTTCTTATATAACCCAACTGTGTTGGTTTTACCCCGAGAAATATGGACGCCAGCGCTTTCTCGTCATCAGCTTCCCACTGCTCCTTTGTTACACCTTCCGAATCGCTCTTCAGTTGACCTTTAACGATTTTCCAGTGTCCACCATGGATCAACACACTCCTCATCTGAATCGACCAACTATCATAGTTGTTTTTGTCCAACTTTTCAATATGTATTACGGGAGCACTCATATTCTCTATTCTTTAATAAATATGTACACTATTACTTTTCTCTACACGCACGCTTTTACAATTTTATTCAAACACTTGGCTACCTGGGCCCATAACCTGTTGAAAAATAAAACTCGTGTCGTGTGTTTGTAAAAACTAAAATATGTTTATTAAAGATGTTTATTCGTTGAAAGATTTACAGAGAATGAAAAAGTATTTATTGTGCGCACAAGCACAAGCATAAAAAGAATTATGGAAAAATGAAAATCGTCAACAACGTACACATTGTTCGAGGTTGCCATATGATGTTCAACAGTTAGGATCTCCTTTTCGAAATGCTATTTTTATACACAAGATTTTATGCTTTACTACAGTTTGCATTCGTAAACAAAACGAAAAACGGCATTGCTTGTAAAATTTTAATCTAGCTTTAGGAAATGTAGCTAACTCAATTTCGGCCTCCGGATGATAAGGTCCCTTTTCATCCGAACCATCACGTATATATAATTAGTGCAAATTTCAACTTCAATGTGCCTTTTTGTCAATTGATAAGTTTTTACACACATCTACATGTAATTTTGAGAAAAAATATTTTAAAATAAAAGAGAACAAGAATTTAGTACAATCGAACTGAAAAAAGTACAATATTTCTTGGAAATTAGTACAATTTTAAAATCTCTTTTTGCATCCCTGTCTGTTATTTAAAGACCTAAAAAATAATTTTTTTAATAGTTATGGAAGGAGTAATATTTTTTGGGTTGTTTTATAATTGTTATTACAGGACCGATATTTTTGTAGCTTGTTTTTTTGTGACCAATTGGATATTTAAAAAAAATAACAGTTATTTCGGGTCCCTGTATAAAACTCTTTCGTGGTTTTAATCGAGAACTAGCATGTTTATTTAGCCAACATATATACCTAGTCTATACGCAGAGCTTATTTGCAAATAAAAACGTAAAATGCTGCCAAGTCCTTTTTTATTGTAAATTATTAAATCACTGCTTATTCATCTAGTTATTAATATATTTATCTATTTATTATTTTTTATTAACAATCATGTGTAAAGGTTGCATATCAAACTTCTTATTTGCAAATAGTACGTTAATCAGCAATTGTTTTCGTGAGTTAGTAAGTTACAATCAAAATACACACTTGGCAGCACTACGTTTTTATTTGCAAATAAGTTGTGCGTATAAACGTACTAATAGTACGTTTATACGCACGAGTTATTTGCAAATAAAAACGTACTGCTACCAAGTATGTATTTTTATTGTAAATTACTAACTCACGAAAACAATTACTGATTACCGCGCTATTTGCAAATAAGAAGTTTGGGTTGCCACCCTTATATATGTTTGTTAATAAAAAATAATAAATAGATAAATATATTCACAAATAGATGAATAATCACTGATTTAATAGGTAATATTCTATACAGATTAGCGTTTTCGATAGAGAAGATTTTCTGTTGCTAACTTATTCATGAAGTTGGCAAATTTTGTTTTATTTCAAAGCTTACCTAAATTTTTAAATGTGTAAATCTATATGACTAGGAGGTAAGTATATTAATGATGTTCAGAAAATTGCAATGGGCCTAAAAGCTCAAAATAATCCATTTCGAAATATTTGGATTTTACTTCATAATCAACCTATAACTCAATCTGGCATATCATACATAAACTACATAAAAATTTAAAAAATAGCTCCACAAGAAAATTTAGCACCCGTGACCCAACCGTCAAAAAGGTACATACATATAAATATATTTCAAAATGCAGAGAAATCGGTCAATATGTAGATTAGAGTGTCCGTTATTTGTATAGGCAATTTTTCCTAATGAAAATGTTCAAGTCTCATCTCTCAAAAAGTTGAGGCTTTTATGCAAAAATTACTCTTAACAAATTTTACGACCCGAGGACTATGCCTTCCCGTGCCGACTTACGGTTGAAATTTTATTCAAGTCGAAAAATATGATAACATCATGAATAAAATTTATCTTCTAAAAAAGTTGTCTGTGAAGTTTCCAACAGTTTTCGTCTTATCGACTTTTATCTAAATCGCATATTTAACAAAATAAACAGTAAAATATCGAAAAAGCTACTAAAATATAAAAAAAAGAAAACCCATAAATTTACAAATGTCGGCAAACTTTTTCGTTAGTTAGTTGGGCTGCTGATACTAGAAAAAAATTGCAATTGGTGCTCAACTTTTGATTTTGTTCAGAATTTAGTGAGAGAACTTTAAAAATTTGTTTATGGAATTTTCTATTTTTAGGTTTATAAATTTTACGATATCTCGGACACATTTAGAAACAAATTCAATCGCCTTAAATATAATTTCTTTATATGATTAAAGAAACAAGTTCATGCTCTAGGGAAACAAAAATGTTACCGAAATTTATAAATTTATGGACTTTTTTTTGTTATTTTAATAATTATGGGATTTTTCGATATTTTCCTGTTTGTTTTGTTAAATATGCGATTTAAATAGAAGTCCGTAAGGCATTGAAAACTTCAGAGACAACAACACAGAAAAAACTATTTTTTCACTTCAAATACCAAATTCCCTAAATCAAATGTAAATTTGTTCAATTTAGGTCCTATAAAGAAATTTGTAAATTCAAATGCAAAAATTTTTAATAATTTGTTTGAAAAAAAATTCTGATTTTTTCAATAAACAAATTGTTTCAATCAAAAAATGTTTTAGAGAAATATAAAAAATAAATCAAAGAATTTCCAAATTTTATTAGGTTGCCAACATTGGCGGTAGGTAAATGAAAACAAAATTATATATCAAACTAAATAGAGACAATAATAAAGATTTAAAATCAGTTTCAAAAACATGTTTGTTTAAAAAAAAGCTATCATAATTTTTTCTGTGAACTTATTAGAACAGTTTTCATGATCATATTTTTCGACTTATCATTATGTCATATGAGTGTAATTGAAGAAAATTTCAGCCGTAAGTCGGCACGGGAAAGCGTGGTCCTGGGGGTGTGAAATTTTAGGAGAGTAATTTTTGCGTCTAGCCACAACTTTCTAAGGGCTGAGACAAAAAATATTTCCCTTTATGAAATAACGGACAGCCTAATCTACATGTATAGAGGATGTAATAATTTGACAGCTTTTCGCGGACATGTCGAAGTTACACATTAACTTCATGCAAAAGTCGCATGTTATAGTGATATCTAAATATGAGGCGATACTTAATTTACATAAATCTATTAAAAAAATACTTAATGACACATTGTCTATTCATCTTAACTTTAACCCGGCAGGGCATCACCTTAAAAATGACCGAGGACGGTCGTTGTTTAGTGGCGCGTATAATGCATGGCGGCATGATTCATCGTCAAGCAACACTACATGTGGGTGACGAAATACGAGAAATTAATGGCCAGTCAGTGCAGAACCAATCTGTGGGACAATTGCAACGAATGCTCGTAAGTTCAATATATTAACATCAATTTTATTTATGTTGTTTTCGTAATTTTAATAAATATTTCTGATATAATTGTAAATAAGTAACCCTTCGGCCGCTTTAGGAAATTTTCACATCGATTAAAAAAAATCGAAATCGAAAAATACGATACATACATATATGTGTTTGTATTAATGAATACAGTGAAACCTCTCATAACCGGACACTCACCATCGCAGTATTTTTGCCTGGTTATGAGAGGTGTCCGCTTATGTGAGAGGAGCACATCTATTATTTAAATTATTTACTACATATTATTAAAGCAATGGAGACCTGGTCTATTGTGATTCCAAAAATGTTGCTTAACGAACCAATCAATGAACATTTTGTCTATTTCAGAGCTATCCGCTCTAACAAATATCCTCTTAATGAACATTTATTCCAATATATTAATTTGTGGTAACGTCGGAATTACAAATTTCATTGGCATTAACAAAAATATTAATCATAGTTGGGAAAAAGATGAACTACACAAACATGTTATAAAACCCTGGTGTATTTCAACCCTGTCCGCTTATGATACCTCTCATCGAGCACAATTTTCTAAAAGTTAGTGTCCGTGTCCGGTTATTAGAGTGTTCAGTTATGGGAATACATTTTGTATGGAAAAACGGATGAAAATCTCGTCTCTAAAAAGTTTGTCCGTTAGAAGAGGTTTCACTATATATGTACATTAAGGCGGGCCGAAAAAAAGCTGTAGCAGTCACCCACTAGAATGAAAGATATTTAAATGACATTTCCAACACTGTTAAAAAAAACTTTTTTGCCACTCCCCGAAATACAGCACTTTTAGTTTTTTATATATAGCGCTGCCATTTAAAGTATGATCTCATCATGTCGCATGTCGTTCTTTTTGGCTTGACTGTGGCTTAATTTTTTTCTCGACTGGCTTCTTAATCCGATATTAAATTCTGGGCGCCACTTATGCCATTTCGGATCCTTTCCTCTTAATGTCCAATTTTTTGCACGTGATAAGAAAGTCCTTCTAAAGCTTTGTATATCTATATTTTAGTATACTCACTTTTATATCACGCCCCAAAATTACGCCTCCTTCTTTTTCGCATACAAGTTCTTTATAATGGGCAGATCCCAATACAAAACAAAAAAAAATGCACCAGTCATCCCCTGGAATTAAAGGTATATCAATGACGCTTCTAAAACTG
This sequence comes from Panzeria rudis, assembly GCA_956483635.1. Taxonomy (NCBI): domain Eukaryota; kingdom Metazoa; phylum Arthropoda; class Insecta; order Diptera; family Tachinidae; genus Panzeria; species Panzeria rudis. Next base: position 202,950,981 of record OY101447.1, read on the forward strand.
TAAAAAATGTTTTTGCCACGCTCCGAAATACAGCACTTAATTTTTTATATATCTCATTTTAAAGCATATACATAGTTGCTTATGGCTTGAGTGTGGCTTAATTTTCGTCTCAGGTGAGTTTTGAATCCGACATCAAATTCAGGGCGCCACTTGTGCCATTTCGGATCCTTCCCTCCTAATGTAAAATTTTTTACACGTGGCAAAAGAGCCCCTCTAAAACGTTATATGTCGTGCCAAAAATTGGACATTAGGAGGGAAAGATCAGAAATGGCATAAATGGCGCCAAGAATTTGATGTCAGATTCAAAAGTCATCAAATTAAAAAATGAAAGAGTATCGTGAACAACGATATGCGATATATTGAGATCGGACTTGAAAGGCCGCACAATATATAAAAAACTAAAAGTGCTGTATTTTGAGGCGTGGCAAATTAAACTTTTTACAGTTTTAAGAACGTCATGGACATATCTTTCATTCTAGGGGTTGACCGGTGAAAATGTTTTTGTTTTGTATTGCGATCCACCCAGACTAAAGTACATAATTTGTATGTGAACAAGAAAAATAGGCGTAGCTTTGGGGCGTAGCATAAATGTGAGTTTATGAAAAGCTAGACATACTAAGTTTTAGGACGAGTTTCTTTCCACGTGCAAAAAATTGGACATTAGTGGGAAGGATCCGAGATGGCATAAATTATCGGCATAAGTGGCACCTAGAATTTAATGCCGGTTCAAAAAGTCACCAGAGGCAAAAATGAAGCCATATTCAAGCCATGCACAGCGATATGTTATATATATTTTGCGGGTTGGCAAAAAAAAATTTTTTTCCTGTTTTAGAAACTTCATTAACATCTTTCATTCTAGGGGGGTGACCGCCATATTGTGTTTAGAGTAATTGTTGTTTTTTTTAGAAGAGAAGTAACACAATCAGGAAATTATTGCTTACCAGTTAATTAATTAATGTGTTATCTTCTTTGGGAAACGGATAGTTGTGGTGGGAGCAGTTGGTGAAGTTGGAGAGGAATAGAAAGCTTAATTCATTTACAACTCTGCTATTAGGCGTTTTTTGTTAAAATTTTATAGAGCTGTGTTGAAGCCCCTCTGGTATCAAGTAGATGCATTAATTTGTTTGAGCTGTGTAGCCATTAGGGTATTCATTCGGTTAACCGGTTAATTGCTATCTGATTAACTGATCGGATAATTTAAAAATTGCTATTTTCGATTAACGGTTAAACCGGTTAATTTCAGTCGATTGACCGATTAACCGACGTAAATTTTTTTTTCATATTTTTTAGTATTATAAAGTATTTTCTGTGTGTTTAATTATTTGTTTCGTCTCATATACGAGGTATGTGTTTAGAAATTATTTTCAATGCAAACAAACGAACAACAAACAATGCAAAACTTTAAAATATTTGGAAGTGGCTACAAAAGAGCTTATTAACTGAACTTGAGGGAATTATTAAGGTTTTGTTTAATAATTTAAGAAGCCTATAATACTGTTGCCAAAGATTTAATTGAAAATCCAAGGACTAGATTTATTGAGACACGAATTCAATTATTTTATACCTTCACTCAGGAATATTTCCTTGTACCAACGGTGTTTTAAAATAGAGTACAAAAACTTTTTTGCTGAACGTTCGGTGCTGAGCTCTGTCAGTATGAGTAAGATGATGACTTGACAACAGAAGAAACTATCGATAGTAATACAAGAAATGTGTTAACAGAAAAATTAAAACTGTACTGGACTGTAATGGCATTATGGAGGATTTTATATGTTTAGAGAAATCCAGGACAAGGACTGAGATACTAGATATTCTGTATTATGGATTACTTTTGATTTCATCAACATCTACGATATATGAAAGGATTTTTCCAAGACAAGTTTTATCAAAACTAAAGAAAAGAATCGCTTAAATGCTAAAGATTTAAACCAAATTATTTTTCTAAAACATTGTTTTAGAATACCTATTTAAACTATTGAAATAACTAATAAAATGTTCTCACAAACCTGTTAATTTTTTAATGAATACATAATAATGATTTTTTTGCTTGATTTAGCTCAAGAATTGTTATTTTTGCATGTTATTGTTTTTTCCTCTAATAAACTTAAAATAATAAATATTTTATGCATTTTTATATCTTGAAATTACTTGATATTTTAATCGGTTAACCGATTAATACCGAAATTAACCGATTAAGGCAAAACCTCGATCAATTAACCGAGCGATTAACCGATTAAAGTAGAAGGCCGATTAAATGAATACCCTAGAAGCCATTTATTAGTTCTTTTTTCAGAAATCAGGGATGTATAAAAGTTGTGTTCCGTTATTTTGGGATGTGCGCCATATTGTGTTTAGAGTAATTCCATTTTATCTTGAGTTTTTTTCTCAAAAATTCATTTCATTTGATAAAAAAATAATAAGCCGCCAATTTGGTTCGTCCGCAGTTTGTGTTGGTAAGTTTTTATTTAAAAGCCTCCCGATATATTTTGTAAACTTTAAGTTTACTTCGATTTTTGGCTTATCAAAACCGTTTTATTTGATGCACATATCATTGGTAGTATCCGCCATATTGTGGTGTCCGCCATATTGTGTTTAGATTAATTCCATTTCAATTTGTGTTCTCTTCTAAGACATCTCTCATATTTGATACCCATGTGATTAAGGTGCATAAAAAATTGTTGTCCGCCTTTTTGGGGTATCCGCCATATTTTGCTTTGAGTAATTTGATCTAATTTTTAATTCTCTTTTTAAAAAACCCTTTCATCTGATACCCATATAATGGGGCTGTCAAAAAATTGTAAAACACACAGATATGGGAGTACCCAGAAAAGAAAAATCAATCCATCCGTACTTAATTTAATTCCAAGCGGTGTCAAACGTACGGTAATCCCGGTTTTTCTGAAATCAAGATTGATCAAATCGGAATATTCAAGTGCAAAATACTTAATTTTACCATGTAAAAAATTCTTATTTTAAGTACGAATTATGTTTATAAACTTTATAAACACAGTCGTACTCGTACTTTGTTGATGTTTGTTTGCTTGATGATAGTCACAAATCACTGTTGTGATCTTGTTGTTGTTTATTTTCATTGCTCGGGCATAGCCGTCAAGTAGCTGACAAACGTCGTATTACATGTAGATTCAAGACCGCTGTACATTTGGAACGATTTTCCGTCATCCCACGTCAAATTTGGTTTGTAAACAGATGGCACATAGCCGAAACCGGTCTGTTTACAAACCAAATTTGACGTGGGATGACGGAAAATCGTTCCAAATTAAAAAAAAACCCCCGTCGTAAGAAAAACACAACACCGCTGTATACTTGAATCAATCCACCGCGTACTTGACAATCCTAACTGCGTACTTTATAATCAATCCCGCCCCGTACTTGAATCAAGCCCGAGCCAGGCTAACTTTTACTTATTTAATCCTGGAACAGAACAGACTTGAGAATTAAAATTTTTACTACTGATATAAATTTAATATATTCACTTACTTGTTTTAATTTAAAACTTATTTTTGTTCATTCCTAGTATTGAACTTAGCTCATCATGTTTGTAAACCAACGCCTTAGACCACTCAGCTAATTCAGTATAGAATGAACGACAGCTAAAATTCAGTATAAACCAGTATAAACGTTTGTAGGCTATTAGTCGGCACTGAACGAACAAACAGAATAACCAAGAACATAAGCACAACATGCGACTGAAGCTATCAACAAGCAAACAAATACTAACACACTACGACTGTGTAAAAAGTTTATACTAATAGTAGTACATAAAATAAGAATTTTTGTAACAATAAGAATTTTGTACTCAAAGTAAGTAGAAAATACTTGAATTTAGTACGGCGTTTTTCTTTCTGTTTAGGTAAAATGGGTGAAACCCCGGTGAAAACGAATTTTCTCGGAAACGAGACTAAGCATATCCCGATATTTTCTGTCAATTAAGATGAGAAAAATTACTTTATTAATATTTTTAAGCCTTTAAGTGAAATAGATTTTCATGAAGAACAAATAAAGCTTTAAATTGTTAGGATCCGACGAAAACTTAATTTGGGTCCGCTAAACACGACAATGAAATTTTTTCAGCTGTAAGCGTTTTAGCGATTTTTTGCATATCTTTAAATAAACTTGTTTTCAAATTTCTTAATTTTATGGAAAAATAAAAAATTTCTTTACAAATAAACAAAAACATTTGTAACTAAAGTCGGGTCAACCGGTCAGTTTTGTAAATGCGGCTGACAAAAATTAGCTGATTCCAGCCGCTCCATCGGCGGCGACCTGATTAATGAAAATAAGGCCGGCGGCGGCTACCAGCCAGCTGTCAGCCACTCGAATTGGACCTCTGGCTCTCATCCTATTGTGCAAGTCTCCGTACATATGTATCTATCTGTTTTACTATATTATAGACAGTTTTTCAACATACTCCATACTTTTTTGCAAATCCCCAGTCCGATGTACCCATTGTAAAATTCGCCACATTCTCAACTAGCTTCTCGAAAAGAGTTTCCATTATTTTGGGCATTTCATCTATTTTTAGTGCATTTTTTGTAATGATATTTAGATCTTGGCAATATAAATTTGCAGCGTTGTCAAGTTCTAGATTTCAAAAAGCTCTGAAACAAGGAAAAAACGCGTAATTTTTGAAAAAAAAGCACTTAACTTAAATTTTTCGATATATGTCGAATAAAAATATCGATATTTCGATATATATCGATATTTTTCAATCATGAGTATTCATACATAGTCCCAAATTTATGAAAAATAAAATAAAAAAAGCACTTTTCTAAAAAATAATTCATCTGAAAAGAGTTAATTTCCAACATCCTTACAATTTCAGCAACATTTCATGGAACGTACATCAACAAAATTATACTCAAAGAAAGATAATTTTTCGTATGCAGAAAATATTATAAATAAAACAAAAGGAGGTACCGTGTTCGAATCTGATTGACTGCAGCGTAAGTCAAAATTTAAAATAAATAAATACTCCATTTACATTAAAATAGATAAATTATCAAATAAAGATAACAATCTTGAAAAATTACTTTTTCCTGCATTTTTGTGGTATTTGTGGTATATTTCTTCGATATCTGCCACAACCTGAGCGACGAGTGAGCTCTAGCAGCTCTTTCTCTTTCCGACTTCGATAGCCGTTCTCGAGTATTTTGTCCGAGAAATGTCTACGCAACATTCGAATGCGATATTATTTTCATTTGCTGGGGAGTGTCCTTAGAGCAGAGATCCCCACAAACATACATTCACATTTATGTTTGTGTGGGTTGTTTGTTTTTGAGCGAAATTCATTTTTCCCTCGTTCCACCAGGGCTGCCAGAACAAATTTGTCGCTGTCCCCAAACAAATTTTAAGAAACCCCCACAAATCCCCACTTGTGATATATATATACTTATGTTAAAAATATTATTAATTTTGTTATTTTACTTCTAGTCAAATAAACAGTTAATGTCAAATAAACGCTTAATGAAAGCTTGGAGGGTTCTCTATAAAACTAGTTCCCCACATACATATATTTACTTATTATACTTTTCGTAGTTGTTTGTTTTTAGCGTAATCCAGCAAACAAAAACATTCGAAAATAATATCGTATCGCTAGCGAAGTCGGAAAGAGAAAGACCTGCTAGAGCTCACTCGTCGCTCAGTTTGTGGCAGCAAATCTTTCGATAGCGATGTTTCGCTGACAAATCAATAGAGAACCAATATCGATGGAATATCGATACCACAAAAACGCAGGAAAAAGTAATTTTTCAAGATTGTTATCTTTATATTTTAATTTATTTATTTTAATGTAAATGGAACATTTATTTATTTTAAATTTTAACTTACACTGCTGTCAATCAGATTCGAACACGGTACCTCCAGGCTAACAGATTAGCACACATCCACGAGGTTATCGTGAAAATTTTTTTTCTATTCAATTATTGCACACATAAATTTAAATTACACATTCGAGAAATTATCGAAAATAATTCGATACTGCGAACATTCACATTTTATGAAATTTGGCAATTGCGCTTATTATCGCCAAAAGCTCGCTAAATTCTGATAAAAAAAATAAGAAAGTTGTTAGCCCTTAAACGAAAACAGCTATATTCTTTTGTAGTTATTTTCCATAAAAAATTAATTTAAATCAGTTTTTATTAAAAATTTTTTTATTGAAAATAGTGTTGTTTGGGAAATAACATCAGCTTTTTCACTTAGTGGCTTATAACTAGAGTTATTTAAATCCCGGATTTTTTTTGTTTCCCGGGAGAGCGGGAAATAAAAAAGAAATTCCCGTTATGCCGGGAACTGAAGAACGTACTAAAATAATTAACAAACATTTTAATTTCCGGAATCCATTACTTTTTATCTGAGGGAAATGAATCGTTTAATCGTTCTTTATTTTAAACTGACATTTATTTTATATTTTTATCGACATTTTAATGAAAGATTACAGAGCAGAACAGTGGTTTTGTAGTTTAAATAAAAATTGGTGATCTTTATGTATTTTCATCTGCTGATTGCGAGGGCGTCATTAGTTTTTTTAATATCAGCTCTAGTTTTAAAGATATAGTGACATTTAGCTTAATACTTTACGACTCGTCTTTCAAACTTTAAAACACTTTCTAATTATTAATCTACAAAAAATTCTCTTTTATTTGGGTAGAGTTACATTGATGAGTATATCAGGATATCTTACTGTTATTGCAAGTATGTTAAAAATCGTGTGTTTTTGGTTTAGTCCTTAGACCGTTTTTTTATTTTGATTTTTTGAAATTAAAACAACTGATGCTTATCTATTTTCGTCCGCTGATTGAGAAAATAGCTTTATTATATTTCTAGCGCCTCTAGTTCCCGAGATATTGGTCATTAATAGAGTCCGACCGAAACCAGTTTTTTGAGGCCGAACCCGAACCGAACCTAATAATTGGCAAAAAGGCCGAATATTCGGTAAAAAGGCCGAATATTCGGCCGAATCAGAAACTTGCCGAAACTTTTTTAGCAATAAGTGATATTCACATTTTAAAAACTTAACAGAACTGAAAAGTCATTTATTTTATTAACGGCCCTTTTCACAATGTGATTTAAAGTTAACGTGGTCTTTAACGGCAAATTTGGCATACAAAATTCTCTGTTAAAGTATACGTTAACTTTTAACTGTACACTGCGAAAAAGGGCGTAAGAGTATTTCTACATACATACAGTGTCAGTCAAAATAATAGTAGAAATTGAATATGTATCATTCCATCGAGCAAATATAAAACTTACACATTTACGAAAATATGACTAATAAAAAATGAAATTAGCTTAAATGATGAATAGAACTGGAATATTGGGTTCGGTACACATACATTGAGGAATGTTTTATCACTCTATTGATGTCGTTACAAGAGTACCAATCAAAAAGTTGAGCCGGAATAACTAAAAAGACATAAAGTGAAATATTTACCTTTTTTTGACACTAAATTTATGCGATTTCATTCATTTCTACTAAAGTGGAGTCTTTTTGTTTACCCCCGCGTTTAATCGATGATATACACAATAAAGAATTTTTCTCGACGGTATTGAATTTATCGCGAAGATTGAAAATGAGCATTTTTCATATTTTGAAATTATTAAAAAAAATCTATTTAAAAAAACAAATAATTAATTTCAGTGCAAAATTGCAGAAGTAAATTCGATTGCGAAAAATCGATTTATAACATATAAAATAAAAATAAAATATAACATAAAATAGATTTTCGATTGGAATCGATATCGGTTTACTATTCCCTAGTTTATGCTATTTATTTTGGCAACAAACAGTTGAATACTTTATGTTACTATGTATATCTTTTGGTTGCGCTTTATAGATCTAAGTAAAATTTTCATTCAATTTGAAAAGATATGGGTCGGGAAAAAATAGATTCATGGCGGTGACATATTTTAAATTTGGAAAATACTATTTGGATTAACTTCCTTATTTATAGAGAATAAACAGTTTCGGTTTCGGTATGCGGCCAAAAAGTTGGCCTAAACCGAATATCAGCCGAAACCACAATTTTGGCCGAATCCGAAATCGACTATTCGGTCGGACTCTAGTCATTATATAAAAAAATACTTTACATTTTTCTTTTCTCAGGCCATCCAAAAAAATTAGTTTTTTTTTTAGTAAACTAATTTTTTAAAAAACTAATTTTTTTGGATGGCCTGAGAAAAGAAAAATGTAAAGTATATATATATTTTTTTAGTAGGTACGTTATCACAAAGGGACCATTATTATTGGACCCAAGTGGGCTGGAACCCTTTCTTTATACTTTTCACCAGCAACCTGATAACCTTTTTAGTCGTATTTTCGTCAGAATACAGCTTTTCAATTGTTCTTTTCCCACTTTTTAGAAAAACCTTCTAGTCACGTTAGACATAATCAAAATATAAATTTATATTCTAATAAAATATAATATTTACCCTTTTTTATATACAAATTTATGTAGAAACACCACTCAACTTTAAGCCACTGTACTCATTAACAAAACAAAAAAATTTCTTTATCAAATAATCAGCCTTATTAGTGTTGTCGTAGTCGTGACCAAATCGATAAGAAGTGGCAACGTTCGCTATTTGTTTTACATTGTATTTGTTTAATTTCGACTACGACTACGACAAGCGTAATAAGGGCCAATATGACATTCACGCGTTCAAAATAACGGAGCATCGTAAACGAAAAATAAACTTGCTAACAGTGCTGTCACTTACAAAAACTGTTTATGACAAGCTTGTTCTCCAGTTTAGTTACATTTAGCTTATACAATGGTTTGTTTGGTATCAACACATTCCTCTTGGATACGAGACGAGACAAACACACAAAAAATGTTATAAAAAAATTAAATACTACAAAAAATTAAAAATTTTGTCACAACGGATAATCGGTTAATCGACTGAAATTAATTGTTTTAATAGTCAATCGAAAATAACCAATTTTAAATTAACCCATCTGTTAATAAGGTAGTGATTAACCGGTTAACCGATTAACGGTTAACCGATTAATTAACCTAATTCATATATAGCTAACATTTACCCCCATATTCATAAATAAATAAAATGTATTTGAAATCGATTTAAAAAAAATTTTGTATGAAAAATTTTACATAAAATACATTTCAAACTAGCTTTAAATTCTATGAATATGGGGGTTACTATTTATAATAGTTAAAGCAATCTATACATATAATAAACCAATGAAAGGGCGTGTCTGTATATGAAATATTTTTGGGAATAAACAGTAATCGATGCAGAACAGAAAACACCAACTTTTGGAATTTTCGTCTGTCTGTCAAAACAAAAGTTTGTCTGTTTAAACAAAAGTTAACTGCCGAAATAATTTTTCTGGTTCTCTACTACACATTTTCCAATGGTAATTCAGAAAGCGTCAATTGAAATTCAGAAAGCGTCACTTGTAATTCAGATTAGTCAATTGTAATTCAGAAAGCGTCAATTGTACTCCAGAAAGTGTCAATTGTAAATCATAAAGCGTCAATTGTAATTCAGAAAGAACACAAGTTTTATTAACTATTTATTTTTTAATTTATTATAAAAATCTAAATATGTATATATAGTATTTCCTTGTATATTTTTAAATATGAAGTTTATCGACCGACCGCTATATCATGGCCAAGGCAGTAGCTTGGTGAACTGTACAGTGTTGCACAGCACGACTGCAATCACCCCCAGTTATGGTATTCGTTGCATGATCTATCATATCTTCCAAGTGGATCAATCTTTGTTCAATCACGCCAGGACCTGCAACGTTTGAAACACGAATGTTGCTTTTGGCATAGGCTTTAACATCGGTTATAGGCTGTGCGTACTGCTTGTGGAATAAATGTAGACATTGCAGCAATCGTATTACTGGATTTCTTGTCATTAAAGATTGGCAAATTGCGCAATGTTCCTTAAATTCCATTTTTATGGGTTTATGCTAATAATTGGTGCTGAGCTGTTTAAACTTTTAAATTAAATTGTTATACAAATGAATTCAGGTGTTTTAACTGAAAAAAATGCACTTCAGACATTTTTTTGTGATTTTTTAAATTAGATTTTTATTTTCTGAATTTAATTGACGCCTTCTGAATTACAATTGACTAATCTGAATTACAATTGACGCTTTCTGAATTGCAATTGACTAATCTGAATTACAATTGACACTTTCTGAATTAAAATTGACTAATCTGAATTATAATTGACGCTTTCTGAATTACAAGTGGAAAAGGTGTAGTTATATTGTTCTTATTTAATATAGAAGTTAACTCGTTTTTGCCACTAATAATAATTTTTTATTTTCTTTTAAATACAGCGTGAAGCACGTGGTTCGGTAACCTTTAAGATAGTTCCTTCGTATAGAAGTGCTCCCCCTCCATGCGAGGTAATTAAATATTTATTGAATAAAGCATAATGACTTGCATGTTTTTACACATTAATATACATTAAAGCTACTCGGCGAAAATAATTTTTTGTTACCCATCTCAAATTAAAGATCGGTTATTTTAATGAGATTTCTCCAAAAATTTTGTGGGTCTAGGGATGACCATTGGTGAGCTGGACAGTGTCTAAAAAGGTATATTTCATAGTTTTTTTTTGTTGCAAATTTCCGTATTTTCTCTCAAGCCAACATATATATTGGGTGTTTTTTATTGAGGTATAGAACTTTAAGTTGGCATCACTTTTTTAACTGGCGGCCATTTTGTCAGCTGTCAAGTGATTAATATTTAGTTTGGTTTGCCATTTCATCATGAACAGGTTGACAAAAGAACAACGCTTGCAAATCGTGCAAATTTATTTCGAAAATAATGGTTCAGTTCGCGAAGTTTACCGCAAGCTCCGTCCATTTTATGGTCGACATAATCGTCCATCAGAGCAATTAATTCGGTTAACCATGGATCGTTTTCGCACTACGTTTACTCTATGTGATAATACGCATCCGCAGAGACGTCGAACAGTGCGCACCGAAGAAACAATTGCCGCTGTAGAGCAAAGTGTTGAAGAGGACCCGAATGAATCGATTCGCCACCGTGCACAGCAATTGGAGCTTTGTCCATCAACTTTATGGAAGATTTTGCGCAAAGATCTTGGCTTGCGACCTTACAAGATCCAGCTTGTGCAAGAATTAAAGCCGCGAGACCATGCAATGCGTCGTGATTTTCATCGCAAAATTTTGTTCAGCCACGATCGTGTGATTTGACACCATTGGATTATTTTCTTTGGGGATATGTGAAGTCGCTCGTCTACGCCAACAAACCAGAAACGTTAGGGGACTTGGAAGCCAACATTCGTGGCGTTATTGCCAACATACGGCCCCATATGCTCGAAAAAGTGGTTGAAAATTGGACCTGTAGAATTGGCTTTATTCGAGCCAGCCGCGGCGGCCACATGCCCGAAATCATATTTAAACATTAATGGCATAAAATTATCCTTCCAATAAAGCCAAATTGATGGACATTAAAACGATTTTCTTGTGTTTTATTTCAATTCGAAGTTCTATACCTCTAAAAAAAAACACCCGTAGTTTACGATTTTTTCAGCGTTTTTAAAGCAGATGCTACTTATATTAAAATAAATTCTAATTGTTTTAAGTATTTTTGATTCGAAGCATTGTTTATTTATTTCTGTTTTTAGATCTCGCAAAAGTTCGAGCGTTTCAACGTGGTCGATCTACTAAACATCACACTTTAAATATAGGCATTATGAGTATCGAAGTTTATCTTTTGCCAAATATATTATCATTATGTGATTATAATTGGAACTGAAGCTTTTGTCGAGGATTTTTTCGCAGATTTTTTTCATAACGACCATGATTTCTTAAGAGTTTTTATGCAGGTGCTGCTTATATTAATGGGAATTAAAATTTTTCATATTATTATTTGGTTTGAGGCATTGTTTTTTATTTCTCATTTTATTTCTCTTGAAATTCGCACAAACATCATGTTACAAATTTGGACAATATGGGTATCAAAATTTGTCTTTTGACAAGTACGTTATCATTAAGTAAACCTCGCTTACTCTTAGACCCTATATGTACGTACATAGTAAAATCAGCAGGGGTCTGCTCGTCGCTTTCGATATCGGCCTTATTCGATCGCGTTTTCTTAGTTTGAGATTATGGCACTCGTTACGAACAATATAAAACCATTGTTCGATATCGAATGTCATAATCTCAAACTAAGAAAACTCGATCGATTCAGCACCTGCATAAAAACTCCTAGAAAATCATGGTTTTTATGAAATAATCTGCGAAAAAATCCTCGTCAAAAGCTTCAATTGCAATTATATTCACACAATATCCCATAATACCTAAATTTAAATTATGATATTTAACAGATGGACAGCGTAGAACGCGCAAATTTTGCGAGAACTAAAAACAGAAATAAATAAGCAATAATTCAAACAAAATATTAAAAAATTAGAATTTATTTTAATATAAGTAGCACCTGCTTTAAAAACGCTGAAAAATCTTAGTTTCAAGTCATGTTCTTTTTTTGGGAGAAAATATGACAAAAACTGCAAAAATAGATCTTTTTTAGATACGGTATAGCTCACGAACTGTCATCGCTAGATCCCTAAAATGTGTTGGTTCTCATTAAAAAGACTGATATTTAATTTGAGAGGGATAACAAAAACTCGTTTTTCATCCTCATACACGGCGAGTCGCTCTAATATACATACATACATACATACATACATATACTACATACATATATTTTTGTCTTATATTTTGTACGTCAATTTAATAGTATGTTTTTGTTACATAATTTGTTACTATGATTTGCTTAACTCCTTACATTATTTTAGCTTATTTTATCTATATATAAATTTTTGCATACTTATATAAATGCTTGCTGCACACACATATGTATAACATAATGGCTAATTGCAGTCTTACCTGTATTTTAGGTTTCCAAAAGAAGTATATACCATATCGGGAAATGTACTGACATAAAACCAGTCAAGTAAATGGTCCCCAAGTGGTAGGGGCGGTTTGATTTTAACATTTTCTGTCGAGCGGACCAGTCACTTTTACAAGCTTATTGCTATTTGTTATGTCCATTGTGGCAAGCGTCCTACCCACTCGGCTAGAAAGCTATAAATTAAACTTGAGATAAAATTAAAACCTAAATATAGTCACGGGCCTGGTTCCTGAGGGACATGGCGCTGTCATTGGAGCGAGTCAGTTGTATATATAGGCTATAGCCTTTTAGGTTACCTGTAGGCTCATCTTTTCACCGCCGGCTCGGCTTAGCAATCAATAGCTTAGTGTCTCTTCGCTCGGATATTAGACTCCATGTATATCAGAGTTTGAATGTTTTCTCTGACTTTCTTTGAAACCTAGATTATCCTTAGCAGTGTTTAAGAAACAATTTCTTACATTTATCAAACTGGTCGAGCTATTTTGATGCATATTATGCAGAGAGGTGTTCAGCGCTTCGGAGTAGTTATTTAACATTGCTTGATCCTTAAGTCTTTCACATTAAACTTATTCTTGCTTCTTTTGCTCGACATTCAAGCGAATAGTACCAATGAGAAGGTAGTGATCCGTAGTACAGTCTGCACCGCGTTTGTTGCAAACGTCTAGCAACGATCCCCTCAATATTTTGATATGGTAATATGGTATATCTGATTTTCAGTTGCTAAGTCGGGAGATACCAAATTAATATTATGAACCCTCCTATGAGGAAATATTGTACCTCCTATTACCAGATTATTATTGAAGCATAATTCTGTAAATAGTTCACCATTTTCAGTCATTCTGCTCAGACCATAGATTCCCATTACACTATGATGTCCAATCTTGTTTTTCCACACTTGTGCATTAAAATGTCGTCAGCAACTTAATATCACCACCGTTCACAGTTGACGTTATTCTGGCCAGGTGACTATAAAAGTCGTCCTTTAACGAATAGTCGTATGTGTCCGTTGGCGCATAGCACTGTACACATGTGATATTTCTGGAGCGAGCTCTGAAACAAGCAGTAATTATCCTGTCTGAGTGTGGTTTCCGGTCAAAAAGTGCACTTTTCGCTTGTTTTGACAGAAGTAAGCCAACGCCACTTGATCGTGGTTGGTTTATAAGTTTTCCGGAGTATAGAAGGGTTAAGCCATTATGCGTTAATAATTCGCATAATTCTGGGCGTCTGGTTTTGCAGAGTCCAAGGAATAGTAGGTTGTACCGCGCGAGATTGCAAAATTTTTAGGGTTTACCGCTCATCTTCGGACGATATAGCCTCGTTTATATGAAACAGGGGACTCCAAGTCTGGGCGGGCAGAGGGTGAGGCTGTCTTTTGGAAAGGATAGGCTATGTATTCGCTTTAGAGATGGGCGCGTGTCGACTTTTTCCAACACGACACGAACACGAATCCCGGATGTCCAACATGTACGAAACACACACGCCCAAAAGTTTCAAGACACGAATACGATACAATACGCACGATATCAAATCCGAAAACAAAAAAACAACATATTTTTATATTAAAAGACATATTTTTCTTCTATTTTAACATTTCATGTTCTATTTGTATTTTTATTTACATATTTTTGTTGAGAAACAGTAACTTATCAAGGTTTTCGCTCAATAATCTTGTGCGGCAAGCTTTTGCATCCACACATATTTTAATTTGAAAATCGTTTCGTGTTTTTTCGTGTCAAGTTTGCTCAATACGACACGATACGAACACGAAAGAAATCAGATTTTCTGTCACGAGCACTTCGTGTTGAGTCGTGCGTGTTCATGTCACGAAAAAAACACGACACGCGCCCATCTCTGATTCGCTTACCTTTGCAATTAGTCGCCCATTTTTTCATTCAGTCATCAGATTCTTTCGAGTTTGCGTTATTCCTACTGGCTTAAGCGATTTATAGTCACATTTAGGGCTTGTTTTCAACTTTGCAATTTTTCCCAAATTTCCGCTTTTTCGCGAAAAATTTAACTTTTTTAGTTTTTGGCCTTTTTATAATTCAAGCAACCTCTAAACTATATTAGACCTTGCTAACTTTCCGATATCAGCCAGTTTTTGCGAATATTCGAAATTTTCGCAATTTTTTCCAAGTTTTCGGCATTCTTTAAAATCTTAGCATATTTTAATCCATTTTACAGCCGTTTGGCAATAATAAAATTTTTCGCGAATTTTCGCTGTTTTTGCGATAAAATCGTTTTTTGCAAGTTTATGACATTTACAAAGTTTAAGCTCTGATAACTCAATATTATACTTTGATAACTTCACAATGTTAGCAAGTTTTTGCGAATTTTCGCCATTTACGCAATTGTTTTTCAAAATTTTGCTATTCGTTACAGTTTTAACGGTTTGTAATCAATTTTAGAGCTTGTTTTTAATTTTGCAATTTCTCGCGAATTTTCAACATTGACCCGTTTATTCTGTCACGTATGTTTATCATGTCATTTAAGAGCCAAAATTGTTTCTTCACATTTTATCAACCTTGTATAATAGTTTTCCATACAAATTTTGACTAATATTTCTAGAGCTCTTAAATATTTTTCCCTTGTTCCTTGGAATATTAATCATGCCCAATTCTTTCTGAATATAACGTTATACCACGTTCAAACAAACTTACATTGTTAATCATCTCAATCGTGATTAAGTGCTAATCAGCATAAAAACGAGATGTTTTAGCATACGCATAATCACTTCAAATTAATATGATTACAATTTAATCATTTCGTTAAACACGTATGGTGTGGCAACGACCAAAAAAAATATTGACAACAAAGCGTAATTTGTGAATAATATTATTAAAAATTAAATATGTTTTAACAAAATGGAAAATAAAATATTCCTTTCCATTTTTAATAATTTTAAAAATTATAAATTTGTTTATTTTATTTTTAATTACAATAATTTGCTGTGAAAATGTGAACTTAATCATCTGAAGTGTACTGTGAACAGTGTTGTTTAAATTTTTGAGCATTTTGCTTAAACGTGATTATAACCCGAAGTCTGAACATGGTATTACGAACCTTAGCCTAATAATCAATTTGGATTCACAAAGCAAATACGTTCGAAATAATCATATTAATAAACAATTAGCTACTGGCTTGAGCTTTTCACATGTTTACATGTTCATATATACTGAAGTATAAAATCAAACCAAAAAAATTGTTTTGAGTAGAACAAAAATGAACAGAAAAATGGGAATGAAGAAAAATAAACCGATGGCAACTCTGGGAAAGGTGTAGTTAATATCAGCTTGAGAGTGATTTAATTCTCGTATTTAATTTTCACGAAAAAGTTGTATACAGTGGCGAGCACTTGTGGTTACATGTTTGTCTAAAAAAATTAAAAATCGGAGTAAAAAACATAAAATAAAGGAAAACTAGTTCAAGTTTTTATTTAAACTATTTAATAAAAATAATAATTTAAGAAAACAAAATTAAATTCAATAATATTTAAGGATAAACTGAAGATGAATGCAATTTCATGAAAAAGTCCTAAGTATCCACTTCTGCACGATTGAAAACAACCTTTTTTCTTTAAATTTTCAATATTTTGTCCACAGTCCTTTTGCTTTAGTCACACTTCTGACACGTCTTGGCATACTTTCCAACAAGTTTTCAATGGTATTCTTCGGAATATTTGACCACTCCGTTTGTACTCGGGACCAAAGTTCATTTAAATTTGTTAGCACGTTATCATAACGGGAAAGACGTTTCTTCAGCAAAGCCCATAAGTTTTCGATTGGGTTGAGATCTGGACTTAGCGCTGGCCATTGCATTGTTTGAAATTTTTGACTTGACAGCCAACCTTTAACGATTTTGGCCGTGTGCTTGGGATCCCCATCTTGTTGAAAAACAACTTCTTCCTCCGGGTAAGCACTTTGGTCCACAAAATCGGGTAAATTATCACCTAAGATATGAAGATAATCTTCCTTTTTCATTATTCCCTCAATTTTTACCACTGGCCCAAGGTGCCACCAAGTAAAACAGGCCCAAACCATTAAGCTTCCACCCCCATGTTTCATGGTTTCTTTTACTTGGTGTTTTTTACGTGTTTCATAAGAACGGTGCCAGTAGTACTCCTTACCATCTGACTGAAAACGGTTTATTTTGGTTTCATCTGACCATATTACCCGTTTCCAGTCTTCCACATTCCAGTTTTTGTGCTCTTAACAGAACTTTAGTCGTGCTTTTACATTTTTTCCGACAGTGCTGGTGGTTGTTTTTGCTTTATAGCTGAAGTGAACCCGATTCTTTTAAGTGCCCTGCGTGCTGTTCACTCACTAACTGGCTTGTTTATAGCATCTGCTGCCTGTTTTGGTGTTTTTGCCTGCTTCGTAACCAATAAATGTTCCATGGCCCGAGCATCTCTCTCGGTGAGCAAACTTCGGCGCGATTTTTGTGCACCATCTCCGCTAATATTTTTTCTTTTTCTTACCTGAAGCACTGTTCGGTGGCAAATTCCCAATGTTCTCGCAATTTCACGTGCTGATAGATTGCTTTTTGTCATTTCAATAATTTTATTTTCCAAAACAGTGGAAATCTTTCGCATTTTTATTGAAAGTTAAATGTTTTTGAAAAAAATAATTACAATTAAAAAAGTTTGCTACTAGCGTAAGGTATTTGTTTCATTTGTGTTACAATCAACTCAAATAACGGAAAAACAACTGATATTTGTCTACTTATTGTGCTGCCAGATAACAAAAGCTTAAGCGGGCAAAAGTGGATACATTGACTTTTTTCACGAAATTGGGAAAAACTACGGTTTAGCTTAAGATCAAAAAAAAATATTTTTTCTGTCCTTTAATTGGATCATAATAAATAGTTTTAGTAGAAAACCTGGTTGATTTTTACATATTTTGTAGAATTTGAAGCGGTTTTAACTAATACATGAGATTCATGTATCCACAAGTGCTGGCCACTATATATAATAATTAAAATCACATTCAACAGAGCCACCTGACAAGTGGTGATAAGCAAATACACGTGAGCACTGACGATGGAAGTGTAGCGGCTTCCGAAAGTTGCGCAACTCTGTTCTGCTGTGTACGTTGAACAATTAAGTTGATGTTAATTTTTCCCTTGTTCCTTGGAATATTAATCATGCCCAATTCTTTCTGAATATAACGTTACGAACCTTATTTAGCCTAATAATCAATTTGAATTCATAAAATATTTCTTTTACATACGCCCGGTAAATTTTAAGGGTGGGTTTTTAATGTGAACTTTAGAGATTTAGTCATGCTTAATCTTTGTTTTCTGTGTTTAATACGATAATTAACGGCTTAAGCTGGGCAATAAAGCTTAAGCGGCCAACGTTGGTGGCTTAAGCTGTAAAAAATAAGTATGTCAACACACACATTCAATTGTACTTTTTTCAATATATATATATATTAATAATATGATATAAATTCTTGTTTTATGTTGTAAACCCGTCTATAGTTTTATTTCACAGCACATACCAATTATTTCTTAAGTTTTTCTATTGTTTCTTTTTTATTTTATCTTCGTCTTTCTCTTTTATTTTCTGCAATTTGCAAAGCCAGCTGATCAGAGATGCCATATTTATTATTTAGTATGGCAATTTTGAGGGGTTTATCTCACACATTCTTCACACAGATTCTTATACTCTTCATGTAGTCGTCGGTGAAAAAGCGACGAATTCACACGTGGCGGATGCTTATACATTTTTTAAATATTTTTTATACATTTTTTCATTAAGACTTATCCAGCAAACACTCGTGATCCATTTCCAATTGATGATATGCGAAAAATAGTTTATTATAAACAATGCATTTGGTAACATTTATGTTGTCAAATATTTAAGTGAATATATACATACATCATTAAAAGACATTATGTAAGACGATGACCCAAAAATTTTAAACTGCAAACAAATATACAAACTATGGGGCTATTTTTCCTATTTTCGGCGGCATTTTTTATTTCTGATTTTTAGGCTATTTTTCCTATACATATTTAGGGCCATTATGAAAAAGGATCAAAATTAAAAATGGCGCCCAAAATAGGAAAAATGGCCCAAACTAAAAAATTAAAAATGGTCCCAAAAAAGAAATGCCAAACTAAAAATTGCCCAAAATAGGAAAAATGGCCTCTAAATATTTATTGTTGTTTTTAATGAAAATATTGGGCCATTTTTCATTATTCTGTTTGGGGTCATTTTTTCTCAAGGGTGAAAAATGGCCCAAAATTTTTTAATTGAAAATAACAAAATTTTTTGGGGCCATTTTTCATAAAGCCATATTATTAGAGGCAAAAAATAAAAAATAAAAACTACTGCCTGTTTTTAAAAATAAAATAAAATCTTTCGTCTGGGAATTTACCTTGCAAGCAAAATTGTAATGCAGCATCATATTTCAAACGCTTGACTTTGTGCTTGCTGGGAAAACTCGCTTTCTTCACTAATACTAATAAGCAACAATACAATCGCAGTTTAAATTTTGCGCATCTCTGGTTTAGAGCAGTGATAGGCACAACTCAAAATGTGATTGTATCATTGCTTATTAGTGAGGCGACAGAGCTTCCTACCAAACACAAAGTCAAACGTTTGAAATATGTTGCTGCAACTATATTTCCTTAGGTAATATTTTACGCATTCGAAATAAAACATTTTAAAATAGTTTAAATTGTTTAACTAAAGAAAAATAGTGTTGTAGCTTTTTTATACACAATATATAGAAAAGTTATACTTTGAAGCGGATTTGTGCACAGTATTAATAAAATCGTCCACATTAATTCTCTTATGAAAGTCTCGTAGCAATAAAACGTGTTTTAAATGTGATGAAATATTTTTCGCATATCACATCATCAATTTGAAATGAAACGCTAGTGTTTGCTGGATAAATATTCTTGAAAAAAATTAAAAAAATATGCAAGCATTCGCCTCATGTGCATTCGTCGCTGTCTCATCGGCGACTAAATGAAAAGAGGGTAAGAATACGTGCGAATGCTCGCAGCACAATTGTGCTATGAAACGCCGACCAATGGCTTGTAGCATCAATCGGCAAACACATAGTAATACATTTTGCATGTATGGGTTTTATTTTCCAACTCTCGCTCTTACAAAGTTATTGTTAGTGTGTATCAAGCAATAGCAAGAATCAAGCGACAACACAACCTGCTTGTTTGAATGTTCATGCCACACTGATTGATTTTATTTAGTTTTAGTTAATACGTGTGAGCAGCGTGACCGTTTTGCGACTAAAGTGGCAATTTGCCACTTTTTCAACTGCCTTGCCACTTTTAGTGCCCCTTTTTTAAAATTACCTAAATCTGCCACCTTTTATAAAATTATGCCCCTTTCTGCCCCTTTTTTATGAAGTGATACTGTTTGTTTTAATATGAGTTTTTTTTACTGCACGAAAGTGTTTTTACAAAAAAATATTAAGCACACATGTGTTTTTGAGTCCATTATTTATAGTCATGAAAAAAAGACTATTTTGAAATAGTTTAAGAGTTGAGATCTATAAATATTCCTTATTGCACTAAAATTATTTGAAACTAACACCCTGATTCACTTACACGAGCAAGAACTAGCAACACGTTCTAGTATGAAAAGCATGCAGTTTTAAATATTTTAAAAGTTATTGCCATTCAAATTTTGGAGTGAACGTTAGATTTATTTTTACTAAATCAACCCCTAGACAAAAGTAATAATAACGTTTTGAATTTGTAAGCGATTCGAAAAATTGGATTGACGAATTTTTATAATGAAGCCCCGTATATCTTTGGTTTTCGCAAATATTCATGCATGTTACAAAATACATTCTGTGTAGAATATCCAAGAAGATTTTATTTAAAACCATAGTAATTTTTATATTTACACGAATATTAGTGCTAAAACTTAAAAAAAAAACACTAAAAGGTGTGTGACAGGGCAACATTTCTTATACATAAAAGCAAAAACTATTTTTGACCGATACCAAAAAACGGAGAATACTATGAATTTGTTTGTATTTTATTTATGTATGCTACCTCAGAACTCCGCCATCTATAGACCATTTTGCTCCACTATTTAAAATTTTTATATTGAACTTCCTATCTTCCTTTCTCTTTGGCTTGCAGTCAGGTATAACTACGAATGTATCCATGTCAGAGCTGTGAAAGATTGCAATCAAATTAATTGCAATCACATGATTTCATGTTAATGATTGCTAGTTTTTGATTGCAATCAAAATCGTAAATTTGATTTCATGATTTCAATTTGAAATCTTGAAATCATTTCAATAAAAATGATTGCAATAAATTTCTATATTAATTGATTGCAATCAAATCCAGTGATTGCAATCAAAATTAAATGAGAATCAAAATCATCGTTCTCTTCAAATGATACAAATTTTTCTAAAAATAAAGCTTACTCTGATAAATAAAAAAAACTGCTTGAAATGGATAACTAACCTACGTTTTGGTACGTTTTTTATGCAAACACATTGATTGCAATCAATGATTTAAAAAAATGATTTCAAAAAGATAGCAATCTTGACATTATTTCAGTTTGAAATCTGAAATCATTTTGAAATCAAAGAATGAAATCAATTAGGTTGAAATCATTTTGATTGCTATCAAAATTGATTGCAATTTTTACAGCTCTGATGTGTGTGTTGTTGTTAGAAAGCGGTGTACTTCGTTGGTGCTGAAAACTGTCTTTTTTAGATAGAAAAAACATAAAAATTTATTCATTTTAATTCAAAAGCATTATATGCCCTAGAAATTCATTAAATACTAGAATTTGGTTCAATTATTCCCTTTTTAAAAAAGTTGCCCCTTTTTTTCGAAGAATCCCCTTTTTAGTGCCACTTTTTTCCTCAAAATCCCCTTTTTGTGCCACTTTTCAAACATTTTCAACGGTCACCCTGCGTGTGAGTACATACGTGTGAGAGTAAAAGAGTAAAAAACCCCATGTGATATGCTTTGCCGGTTCCTGGTTTAGAGCGTTTGTCACCAACTCTACCTGAGAGTGTGTATAAAAAAGACTAAGGCCTTAATTGTGTAAATCACATCACCGAAGTGAAATTTATATTAAAGCAAAAACAAATTTGAAAAATTTGTTTTTGTTTTTCATACAAATTCTTCACCAAACAAACGCATAGTAATTCAAGCGTTGCTTTTCCTTTCAAAAATTTTAAAATTTGTATGAAAAGCAAAACAAATTTATAAAATATTTGAAATTTTGTTTTTGTGCTCCATATAAATTTCACTTTGGTGACGTGATTTGCACAATTAGCGCCTAAATGAAACGAAGGCTTGAAAATTTTTCAAAAAATTTCAGGTCAAAAGCAAAATCTGTTGCATTTTTTCTAACACAATGATGCCATAACTATTAAGAAATGAAGAAAAGCCCCACAAAGGTTTAATATGTATATAGTAGGTTCAGTGTTGCCAAAACTCTTAAGGCAAATACCGTCAGATAACACTTTAAAAACAGCCAAAAACCTCTAACTGCTAAAAAGAAACCACTAAATTAATCCGCTAACTTTTTATATGAAACATTGTACTGCGCATTGAACATTTGACGGCAACGAAGTTAATAATTTAATTTTTAAGCAATTTAAATACACACATATACATATCTTATAAAAAACCAGCTTAATCCAAATTGATCAATTCATTGGTATATCTGCATCGCTCTGAGAATTAGAGTAAATTTCAGCAGTTCAAATTAAACTTTAAAACTTCGTAATGGCACTTAGCGGCTTTTTTCACACACTTCCCAATTTTGATGACGAAAAACCAGCAGATGTAGTGAAAAAACCGCCGTTTTGGCAACACTGCGTAGGTTGGGCCAAACATATTTTTTGTTTTTTTAATTTTATACTCTGAAAAATAGGTTGGTAGACACCTCTCTCCAAGTATGAGCTCTTAATTTTAATAGGAAGGTCGGTCCTCCGCCTCTTAGGTTTTTATTTTTTCGTTATTATTAAAACAAATTCATATCTCGGTATTTACTGTTTGGAAAAAAATTATGTCGTCTAATAATTTGTAGGATATTGAAATCTACAAAAAATGTTTCTAAAAATTTTTTTGTAAACCCCATTGTTCAAAAGTTATTAAAGGTTGAAGATTGGCTATTTTCGGCCAGATTTCTTTTTTTACGAATTTTATAACTCGTTAACAAAAAATTATTATGGTACGCACAAATCATAATTTTATAGAAAATTTACTGCTCTACAAAAATGCTCTAATATGATTAGTCGATTAAATTAACCGTTTAAAAGATATTCATCGTCAAACTTGAATGCACACTAATTTCAACAGTTTTTGATTAACAATTCGAAAATTTTTCAATTTAAGCATTGCATCCATTCTTGTCCTTTTTTTATTTTATAAGTATATGGATTGTTATATATAATATTTTAACTTTCCATTTGCTGGCAGCAAAAACAAATATTAACACTAATTATTTTTACAACACCATTAACGTGCTGGATGTGCTCTTACAATGTAGACCTTGATAAATAAAAATGCTTACAGAAAAAGGATAATTATGATGAAGTAAATATGAAAATGTATAATAGAGCATATACATATGCATTTACATTAACGTGTCCGTTATTTGTACATGCAATTTTTTTTATGAAAATGTTCAAGTCTCTCCCCTCAAAAAGTTGAGGGAGGCTTGATGCAAAAATTACTTTCCAAAAATGTCACGTCTCAGGGGTTACGCCTTCCCGTTACACAGAATGATCACCCAAAATTCGAAAAATATGAACACATCATGAAAAATTTTCTTCTAAAACGTTTTTGCCTATAAAGTTTCCAACAGCTTTTGACTTACCGACTTTTATCTAAATCGTTTATGTAACAAAATACACAGCAAAATATCGAAAAATATCTGGAAACTGAAGTTGTTTCTCTAGTTATTTGTGCCGCTGAGCGCGAATCAGTACTCCGACTTTTTTATCAGTTCTAGTTTTCGAGATATACCGTTATTTTAAAAATGAAGGCAATTGTACTGCACGACTTATATTAGCATAACTGGTGAAGGGTTTGCCCTATTCAATAAAAAGGAAAACCCAAATTCGACAACAAAATTATCTTTAAGTCGAGTGAACATTGTTTCTAAATCTGCGAATTAGTTTCAGAGATATCATAAAAGTTTGAGCATAAAAATTAAAAATTTCATAAATAATTTAAAAATGTTTGTATTTAAAAATTCATAAAAAAAATAAAAATACACCACGGTCCCACTTGTAGTCCAATATTTTATATAGCTTAATATATTACAAAGAAACTGAGTCTTCTGTTCTTGAAATTAGTTCACAACTTTTGATTTTATTAAAAATTTAGTGAGAGAACTTTTAAAATTTTTTATGAAATTTTGAATTTTGAAACGCGCTCGGCTTAGAGATGATTTTGTTGTCGAATTTTGGTTTTTATTTTTTTACTGAATAATGCAAACTCTTCTCCACTTATGGTAATATAAGTCGTGCAAGTGCCTCTATTTTTGAAATAACGGCAAATCTCGGTAACTAGAACTGATACAAATAATGTGAGTGCAATTTCATGTTCAGCAGCCCAAATAACTGAAGAAACAACTTTAATTTCTAAAAAGTAAAAAATATGTAAATTTGTGGGCTTCTTTTGTAGAATAATTTTTGCACCAGCCTCAATTTTTCGAGGGTGAGACTAAATATAGTTCTACTTTATAAAACAATGGACAGCCTAACGTACATATGTACGTGCATCCTTACAATGAATATAAAGTACATAAAGATTATAATTTTCATTATTTTGCGCATATCACACTTTAGATTTACGTAGTTGTTTGTAAACACTTTATATTTGTATGTACATATATTTTTTTTAGTTTTTACTATTATGTTGTAATTTACTTGTTTGTTTCTCATTAAAAAAAACTAACATTCTCATTTCTTTCGAAAACAAAAAATATTAAATAATTTAAAATGATGCAGCTTTTTAGGATAAGACCAGCTCCAGTTCTAGTAAGTGTCACGAAAGGATTATTCTTCGTATTCCAATATTATTTATTTCAATGCTTGTGATACAATTTTTTTTAATTATAGTTACTATTATTTTGCAGAATATTGTTTATTAAAAAGACATAAGAGTAATTCAGATTTGCTGATCATTATTGCAATTGTTTCTTATTTTTCAAGTTCATAAAAAAAATTATTTAAAAATTTTCATTAATTACAGAACACAACAAAATGGAGGTTTTTTGTGTTGTTTAAATAAAAATAGCTGATCGTTGATTATTTTTATCTTCTGATTACGATGGCGTCATTAGGGTTTCCCTATCATCTCTAGTTTTAAAGACATCGTGACATTTAGCATATGCATAATTTACACCACTTTTTGTATAATTCGCTTAATATTCACGAATGGTCATGCAAACTTAAAAATACTTTCTGTATTATTAATCTGCAAAAAAATCCCTTTCATTTGGACATAGTCACATTGATGAATATTACTGTTATTGCAAGGATGCTAAAATCGTGTGTTTTTAGTTTAGTCCTTAAAAATTTTTTTTATTATAATTTTTTAATCTAAAATAACTGATTCTTATGTATTTTTATCCGTTGATTACAAAAATAGCTATATTATTTTTCTAGCACCTCTAGTTTCAGAGATGTTGTGCATAATTTTTATCCCCTTACGCCACCCAAAAAAATTTACTTTTTATAATATAATTTCGCTGATTTTAAATCTAGTTTTTTTTAAGTTTTTTTATTTCATAAAAACTGCAAATTTCAAATATACGATATAATAGCTACAAATAACACAAATATTTTCTGGACTGGTCCATACAACATTTTTTATACGTGATAATTGCATTAATGACTTGTGAATTGACAAATGTAATATAAAAAACACATGTTTTTGGATGGCGTAAGAAAAGAAAAATTTAAAGCATTTTTTTCATATAATGTCCAATATCTCGGAAACTATCAGCGGACGAAAATATATAAGGATCAGTAATTTTAATATAAAAAAATGTAAGTAAAAAAGTTTTAAGGACTAAGCAAAAAATACATAATTTTTAGCATTCTTGTAATAACAGTAAGATATCCTGATATACTACTCAAATAAAAGATACTTGTAGATTAATAATCCAGAAAGTATTTTAAAGTTTGGAGGGCCATTCGTGAAATTTTAAGTGAATAATACAAAAACTGGTGTAAATTATGCAAATGCTGTGACACTATATCTTTAAAACTAGAGCTGCTAGAGAAAAACTAATGATCCCATCGCAATCAACAGATGAAAATACATAAGGATCGGCTATTTTTGTTTAAACAACAAAACCACTATTCCGCTATATTATAATATGTAAATAAATGACAATGTATATTTACCATTTTATTTCAGATTTTTGTAAGAGCACAATTTGATTATAATCCACTAGATGATGAGCTAATACCATGTGCACAAGCAGGAATAGCATTTCAGGTTGGCGATATATTACAGGTTGGTTAAGAAAAAATTTGGGAGTTATTTATTTAACATATTTTTACATTTTTTTTTGCATGAAATATTTTGCTAGTTAGTTTTAACTAGAATACAATGAGTCCGAACATACAATCAGTTGTATTATCTTCATAATGAATCTGTCTGCATTAGCCATGGATACTAAAGACGTGATTTAGAAAAATCTTTATAATTTCTTTCAAGTCTTCATAAAATTCCTTGATTTCGCTAGAACGCATTCCATTGTAGTAACGAGAATACAGCGAAGCACATCCCACTTTGCGTCAATGTTCCGTCGAGTCAATAGAGTTTGCTACTCTACTGTCACCGATGAGCTTCTTCGCCCTGTCCTGTACGCGGTTAAGTAACTTCAAAAGAGATTTCGAAGCAGCGTCCCATTTATGAGAGTTGTATTCCATTTTCGGTCTGATATACAATCTAAAACACTTTTGTTGAAAATTATGTCGATAACACTAGTTCACAAATTTTTAACCATTCACCATAACCTCAAAAAGGAGATCGCTCAACAGGAATATGGCATTAATTTATTTTTATAAGCTATTTCCAAAACTCCCGAGATCTGTTCTTCTGAATTACAAAAATTATGCACTGTTGCATGGATATATCTTTCATTTTTCAGCCCATATATAAACAGTCGGAATCGAATCAAAATTTTTTGAGTTGCAGCCCTTAAGATTTGAAAAATATGTGAATTTTTTACGTTCTTTCATTATAGAACCTTAAAAAAATTTGTTCTAAACGTAGTAAGCTTAAACTTGTTAACATCAAACAAAAATTGTTACACAGTAAGCAAACTTGTTACAATTTATGTTTGATACTAAATAATTTGTACGAATTCCGACATCGCACCACTTTGGCTATCATGGTTGTTGTTATTTATTTGTATGACGATAGGGGTTGTTTTTTACGGCACAGAAAAAAAATTGGTTCTTGTTGTTGTGTTCAGTGTTTGCGTCATAAATAAAAGTCAAACAAAAAATTCACTGATTCAGTAAAGAACATTTACTGAAAATAAAATTTTATTTTAGACAAACTTTTGTTTGAAAATTTTTTTGGTGATAATTTTTTCTGTGCATGTTTCTTGACTCCACTTTTATAAAGTAAAAACTATTTCGCGAAATTCTTCATTCGTGTGTTTACAAAAGAAGAAACATTACTGTGCAAATTATGCAGAGCACCAATTTTATCCCCTTTAACAAATCATATGCATATATACATAAATATATATAGGTACATATTTAAAAGTAATATATAATTTAATATATCTGCAGATCATTAGCAAAGACGATCAACATTGGTGGCAAGCTCGTTTAGATGCTGTTGGTGGTTCAGCTGGACTAATACCTTCCCCAGAATTGCAAGAGTGGCGTATACGTTGTCAAACAGTGGACAAAACTAAAAACGAACAAGGTAAGATAATTAAATCGCAATATCAAGGATGATTTATATTAATAAATGTCTATATCTATGTTTGTCTGTATGTATCTCTAAGATTCGATTTTTTATTTGTATATCTGTGAAAAATAATTATCCATACGTATAATAACACCCTGCCACAGAAAACATACCTGGGAAGTCATAATATTTTTCTAGTAGATATTTTCGAGTACAACACAAATCTGCTCCAAAATCTTGATTTAAGCGCAAAACCCCGGTTTTTGGTACCTTTATGCACTTATAAGCATGTAACCTAGTAGAATACCAACCGACCTTAAATTTCTCTGCGGATTTATAAACAAGAAACTGAGGCATTTCGAATGGTATATGTTAGAGGTGTAGCGAATATCAGTTTAGCGAATGCGGATAACAAATTAAAATTTTTGCTAATGCCAAAGTGAATGCGAATAATTACATTTAAATCAGACTTTAGATTGGGATTGCTTTAAAGCAAAACTTTGCCTTTGTAAGGGATGATACAATAATTTTTTATAAATTCAAATCCGTTCTTGAATCAAGCGTTCTGTAATTGGTTTAAGAAACGGATTACTTGATTTTTCTTTTGAGTGTATCATTAAGAATAAATTTTATTTCCACGAAACACCATTTTTTTTTATTATTTGACAAATTTTCAGATTTTTAAAAACTGATTACCAAGAGCTCGGACTTTCATGCAAATGCATGTGTTCTGTGGTGATAGATAAAGAGGTATTGACTAATTATCTCTGTGAATCATCAAATTTAAGTAGTTTGGCGTCGAATTATAGTTGCGTATTTTTGCATATTTTGGTGTTAAGTGCATATTTTTGCATATTTTGCCAATAAATGCATATTTTTGCAGTAATGAACATTTTTTTAATGCATATTTCTCAATTTATGAAAAAAAATATTAGTAGGCCGATTATGGATGGCAACTGAGCTTCAGTTGGGTTGCCAGTTGCTGAAAATGATACTTCTGATGGCAACTGGCAACTGAGAGCTGTCAATTTCAGTTGCTATTTAGTACCTTTTTGGCAACCATTAATTTTCAGTTGCCGACTGGCAACGCAACTAAAGTTCGCTTACATTAAATAATAGACCAAATTATGTTTATTTTGTGTTTTTTACTCTAATAATAATAAAAAACTAAAAAATATTTTCATATTATTTTAGTTTTGGTACTTTGTTCGTAGGTAAATACATATTTTTCATTTTTAGGAGCATTTTTAAGCCTTTAAAATCAATTTTTAGTTGTATGAAAGTCCGAGCACTGCTGTATGAAAGTCTGAGCACTGCTGTACATTGCTAAAAACTAGAACTAATTTATTAAGTGCCATTTTAGCCTACATGTTTTTTGTCAATTTTCTTTTAAAAACCCCACGAAAAATCACGGACATGTACATTATTTTTTGACGTTTACATACATACTTAATGCTGGGAGTACGAAAATAGTAAAGAGAAATATCAAAAAACGCCTGCAATTTCAATTCGTGCCTATTTTCTTACCCCGTAATTTTCTGAACACTAATCATAAAAGGCATAATGTAAATTGCGTGTAACCATAATAACTCTATTGATATATATAGCTCTACCAAAAATTTTCTTTCATACCGATGGCTTATGGCCAGGCCTTACGCGCGTTTCTGCTTTTTTATATTAAATTTGAAAATTTAAAATTTTTAAGCTCTCAAATTTAATACAAAAAGCATAAACACGAGTTTTAAAAACGCCCGTGTGGCCTGACCCTTCATATAAGAAAGACGTAAATCTAATTTTAGATATTTTACACTAAAAGGAAAAAAACTTAATAAAAACTAAAGCGTTGACATACAAAAATAATTGTTTGCGTGGCCATAAATCCGTTATTTTTAACTGTAACTTATTTAATTCTTTAAGGAGGGTGTAATGATACGTTGGCTACCAGAAAACGTTAAAAACGGGATTTCGAAAAATTGAAATACGCCTTTTTTATATTAAGCCATACGGGATTTAGAGGATGCATTTTTAGCTTGATTTTTTTAAGCTTATGGTCAAACGGTGTATAAGGGCGTTTAGCGGGATACCAAATCCAAAAGAAATTTACTTTCTTAGGTAATATCTTTTGGAGTTCTCACTCGGTTAACCGTATTTTTACCCCGTTCAACCATCAATACTAAAAATTTAAGCTAAGAAGTCTTCGGCTAAATCCCGTATTAATCTTTATCTACCAGAAGAAAAAAATACAAGCCAAAACATTTTCAGTACGAGTTCGTCTTAATTTGAAATGTTTAAAAAATTATATCTAGTTTTTAGCGATGTGATCAGTTTTTAAGGATTTTAAATTTTTTACTGACTTTTTGGGAAAAAAGGAAGAATTTGCTTATACCTGGAGTTATAGTGCAAACAAAATTTTTCTTAGTGCTATCAACGTTTTTATTAACAATATATTGGATTGAAATTTTGCACTACATATATCGGAATTTATGTACTGAATACAAAGCAAGAAAAGCATATTGGGAGTCCAAAATTCCAAGAAAAGATTTAAAAATCCTAAAATGGGACATCGCATATAAGAAAAAACCGCTTATAAGAAAGTGGACCAAAAACACCCTGTCTTTTTCTGTACTTTCCATAGAAAAAATGTTCTATAAAAGAAAATCGTATATAGGAAAAAACCTGATATAAGAAACTTTTTTTGAAACACCAAAGATGATAAATGATATGAAAAAAGATTTTATATAAGAAATTTTTATAGTGCAAACTGAATTCTTGTTTTATTATTTATGTTTTGTTAGAGCTATTAAAGTTAGTTTTCTATATGAATTGTTTCGCATACGTAATAAAAAATTTTACCTATCGAACTTAATTTGTTTTACTTTTTATAGAAAAATATTACATATGTTTGCTTTATTGAATACACTCTTATAAGAAAAAAGCTTCTTATATCCATATAAATGTGTAAAATGAAATAACTTTCATATAAACAATAATTGCTTATAAGAAAAAACCGCATATAAGAAACAATTTTGTGAAATTTTTAAAGTTTCTTATATCCGATATGTACTGTATTTACCATACTTGAAGTTCGGCGTAAAAAGGCTTACTGAATAATGCACAGCATACATGACCCTGAAACAGGCTTTTTACTTAATGATTCCAGCCTTGCGTATGGAGAAAACATGCCTAAAGTTGATATTTGTAAAAAATGGGTCCTATTTTGTATGCTCTGGTTACCGCAGTAACTAAAATTTCTACTATGCTACACAAGAGTTGGCATATTTTAAGAGCTTGGAACACCCTTCAAATTTCAAACTTAACACTTCCATGTGATTATCGGCGGCCTGTTGAGAAGCTGCTATATTTCCATTTTTTATAAAATTTTTTCATTTGTATTCCATTTTGCGTGATTAGGCTCAATACTCCAAAAACCCCAAATTAAATTAAATAAACATTTAAACTAATTTTATCGAACGCCGAGTTCCGACACTAAACGTTCGGTCATATACTAATTAATATGAAAACCCTCCCTTGTTTGGGTAAGGTGCTTAAAAATATATTCGACTTGCGAAACAGGCATTTTCTAAAAACTTTACTTGAAAGTTTGTTCATCACAGCTTCAAAAATATTCAATCTCAATTTTGTCGAGATTGTTGGCTTTTTTGCACTTCATTAAAAAATAGCAGGATGAGAATAGTCGCGTTTGCGAGTATTTAAGCTATTTATGCGATTTTGCTGATTTGTTCGTATTAGAAACCACAAAATATGTCTTGGTGGCTTGGTGCCCTACATTTTATTTTCGGATAGATGAAAGGGCAGGCGGCACTCTTAAATCGACTCCCATACCCATAAGGAACCAGAATATATAGGTGGCATCCAATATCGTCCAATTAAATAGTGTCCATGAACGTTATTTCCACGTTGAAAAGGACATAATGACATAAAAATTCAAATAAAGTGCATACAAATAGTACTGCAGAGTGTAGATTGACTGCATAGCGGGCTTTGGACTGGATTAGTTGTTTTGTTCTCTGGGTATGTCGAATAGTGGCTTCGAAGAGTTTAGATTTTTGACTAGGCAGAAAACCTCGACATTTCCATAGACGTTATTTCCTTTTTGAAGTGGAAATAACGTGGACGTTATCTTCTTGCATTATTGCATGCCATCAATATATGTACATAATTCGTGGTATCAGAAATGAATATCATATAGATTATGAACGAAATGACAACGTTTTAAGATAATGTTTTTTCACATTTTGGGAGCATATTTTTAAGTTTTTATGGCATATATCCGGTTTCCCTGATTATGACTATGCCGTGAATTTATAAAAAAGTTTAGTATCACTAGTACGTATATTTTTTTATTTTAGTTACTAGATGTGCCCGCCCGCTTCGCGCGCCTAAAGTTCGCGCTACGACTAAAAGTGTCTGTAAAATATAATAATATAACGTTATTTACATATTGTTTAAAGTTCCCGTCATGCAAAATAAACAGTGCTACCCACGTTAAAAAAAACAAAAAAATTTTTCTAGTTTCCAACAACATTTATATTAGTAAAATACGATATATTTTCGTTTTTTTCTAGTTTCCAACAACATTTATATTAGTAAAATACGATATATTTTCGTTTTTTTCTATTTTAACTTAAAAATGAGATATTTTATCGCGGTAAAAAGTGCCCTATGTTTGAATCAGGTCTCTAAGGCACCTCCATACCAAATTTTATGAAAATCCATTCAGTGGTTTTTGCGTGAAGCGTGTTCGGACATACAGGCAGACAAAAATTCCAAAATTTGGTTTTTTGCTCTCTACATCGATTACTGTTTACACCACCATAAAAATTTTCAAAAATATTTCATGTACAGAAACGCCCTTTTTACAGTTTTATTATATGTATAGATTAAGAGCCTGATTCTGAAACAATAAATCTGTTTAAAAAAGGTTTAAGCTGTGTGGTTTTCACAAGCATTTTCAACAAGAGTTTTCGTTCGTGTTAGTGAATCAGGCGCTTAGTGAGGGAACTCAATTGATCAAAATCACGATATCCATACAACAGATACATGCTTCAATTTGTATGTGTTGCTGCAGTTGCATGGAATTTGCCAAGCTTTAAATTGGCTGTAATCTACAGTGGTGGTATTTTGGAGCTTTTTTTTTTTTCCTTTGCTGCTTCAGAAACGTGAACTTTTGTTAAATATTCGTTTTTAAAAAGCGGATATTAACAGTGTTTTTCGTAATTTTTCACGGTGCTTTTCGTGCTTTTTTGTACAACCAAGAGTTTTTTATATAACAAACTTTATATACTACATACTTCCTTTAAGCGCTAATAGTACTTTTTAAGAAACCATTTATTCCTTTAAAATTTTTTTTGAAAAGCTTATTGTATGTGGTCCATTGTAGGGACTACAAATATGTGCTTATTAAAGCCCTTATGACACTACATTTTTTCTTCATTTTTCAAGTTTTGGTGAACAGTGCAAATATAATATAATAGGAAATTTTACCAGGTGCAAAGAGTTCAGCTATATTAAGATAAATACCATATTGTCAAAGCTTTTACTAATGTTATCGATAAAAAATGGGGGCCTGTCAAAAAAATGTAAAAATTTTCAACTTAAAATTGACATTTCAAGCTTGAAACATCAAAGTGTTGCCAAGTTAGCGGTTTATTCACGAATTCAGCTTCTTAGCGCCTCTTTTTTCAACTTTTTTTTCTTTTGTCGTTTTATTATAAATAAAAAGTAGGCAGCACTTAAAGAAGCCATTACGTTTTTTTTACATTTTGTATAGTTGTTTCTTTCTATCATTTGCTATTTATTTCTTTCAATTCTATAGCAAAACAATGCAAGAAAAATGTAGTGTCATAAGGGCTTAATGCATTCATGGACCATTTTAAAACAAAAACTCCAATTGTTAAACAATAAAGGCACGTAGCAGTAAAATTGTTGATTGTGCCAAATAATTGAGGAGAAGAAAAACAGCACACCTATTATAAAATCTGCCTATTCGCCCTAAATGATGGGCTAAAAATTAATAGTTAAAATTCATAATTTCATTTAATAAAAAATATTTTATAAAAAAAAGAAAAATGCAAAGCTGTACTACATAGTCCAGCCCCAGGACATCGAAACGTTAAATGGACCACGTCCCTTCGGAGTACTCTTTATACACGCGTTTGGGGTAGTCGCGATTTTTGCAGGATTTTGACTGGATGCAAGCTTCCTAAAACTTTTTAACGGCAAACAGCAACAACTTTAAAAAAATACATAATTTTATATTTATTGAAAATTTAAAGAAAATTTATATTGCGAAATAAAAAACGGAAATAATATAATAATTCTTTGATTAAAATGTATCTAAATATATCTTCTATTGCCTAGATATAGAAAAGAATTTAGATAAGTTTGGGAGGCTAATCCATTATTAAAAAAATTATTAAGACCTGCAAAAGATGCATTAATCAATCAAATTTTGAAAAAAAAAACAACGCAGCGTTGTTTAGATGTGTTAAAAATATATTTCAGTTAAATTTCTATCTTGGATTAGTTAAAAAAAAATGCGGGTTACTATAATTTAGCGTTATTTTTGAAAAACTAAGAAAGTGGTAGATTTTCCTCGGAAAGTGGTAGAGTTGGCTGAGATACCTAAAATAAGTAGATCTACCACAAAATTGGTAGAGTTGGCACCGCTGGTCCCCACCTTCAGTTGGATAGTCGGAAAAAAGTACCCTTAAATATTAATTGTAAGCGCTTTCCCAAAACGTGGCAAGATTTTCCATAACAAATCAGAATGCCAAGAACAAGCGAAAAAAGTTTAATAATAGCCAGTTTGTTTTTAAATTATTCAACTTGTTAATAAAGTAAATAAAACCCAGCTGAATTGTTTTTAAATTCTTCATTTTTAATTAAAGTAAAAAAAAAATTTCAACAATTTCAAAAAATTGTTCAAATACATAAACATAAACGAAACCAGCTGTTGCCGTTGACTGAGCCGACTAATTTTCCACACGGCTGCTAGTGGAAAAACGTTAGTTAGCTGCCAGCCAGCTAAAGTATACAAACAAAATTTTCTCAATTGCTTATTTTTAAATGTCTCGATTTTTTATTTTTATTTGTTACACAGCTATAAAAATATTATCATATGTGAAGTTATAAAACTGTGAACAATTTTAGGACATACTTTACTGCATATTACATACATTCATTTATATCAATGGCGGCGGATTGTAGATATTATCACCGGCTCGCCGAAAGAGTTTCGGCCGTTCGGCTCAGATTTTTACTGTGTAGTTATGACAAAATAATAAACACAGCACAAAAAGTCTTATTACTTTAAGACTTTTTTGTTTGAAGCACAACAACAATATTTTTAAACTATCTTAAAATATTAGCACTTTATGACATTATGACATGTTAAGACACCTTGTGAATACCCCAAATGTGTTTTTCTTCAAAATTCTTAACGAGAAAATTAAATTCAGTGACCCGTACCAATGTACCAGTACAAGTTACACTTTCGTCACTATGGGCACTTTTGAATATTTGTTTATTCCGAGTAAATCGTAGGGAAGAGATTTTGTCATTATGTCAAACATAGCATACTTTAAAAATAAATATAAAAATAAAGATTTTTTTGTTGGCAATGTCTATGCATTTCATTGGTGCTTTACCAAATCGTCAGTACACTCCAACCATATTTTTGAAAAGTTTCAAACCTCTTATTTCAATATATGGTTGGAGTCTACTGACTATTTGGTAAAGCACCAATGAAATTAATATAGACATTGCTTAACCCTCACAAAATAAATCTTTATTTTAAATACAATTGGGGAATATCTCAAATAATAAATATAAAAATATTAGAATAAAAATCTGATTTTTTTTGAGAAATCCCATTTGGCGCGGAAAATTTTTGAACCCAATTTACCTAAAAAAGCGATATTTATGACTTGTACAATATTTGCCACTACGTAGTGGTATGCGAAATTTTTTGTAAAAATTAGTTATATTTAGGGTTGCCATTTCCATTTTGAGAAAAAGAGGACGACAACCACAAAAAACGGAGACATTTGGCCCAAAAAAGAGGACAATATTTTTAAAAATAAATAAATAAATGAAAACACATTTGGCAATCAAAATAAGTGATGCCGTGTCACTTGAAATAACAACGACAATACTGTGCTTTGAACAATGCAAAAATTTCGGTGTAAGACTGAATTTACACCATGAAAGATTTTATAAAATAGTTGCATTATACTTTTTGTTGGCAAAAGGTGTAGATAATCAAAAGGGGTAGGAAAAACGTCCTGACTTCAATTTGTTGAAATTTTTTATGAAATCTTTTTATGGAATAATTTTCGAAAAAAATGAAAATTTCAGCGTGTAAACAGACGGTGAAATACGTAATAACTTTAATAGAGAACTAAAAAAAAATTCATTAAAAAAATATGGAAGTATCGATACGCTTTTTGGCCGATACGATACCGCTACTCAGAAGAAGTATCGACTACTTCATTTATACGCACGTGTTATTTGCAAATAAAAACGTAGTGCTGCCAAGTATGTATTTTTATTGTAACTTACTAACTCACGAAAACAATTACTGATTAACGCGCTATTTGCAAATAATATATCTTTTAATAAAAAATAGTAAATACATAAATATATTCACAAACAAAACTGAAGTTGTTATATTTTGTTATTATGCAGCAATACAGGGATAGAAGTTATCATTATTTAAAATCAATGACGCATACTCGTTGTCCTAAACAAAATGTTGGATGTGAAATCTTAAAGTATACTTTAGTTTGGCTATGACTATGCGCCAATATGAATGCAATTTTTGTTTAAAAAAACAAGCTATTCTCAAATTTTTCAGAGGAAGACGATTTCATAAGTCTGTTTGGACAAGTCCTGAAATGATCTCTCAGATGCGACAGAACTTGCTTGAAACCTAAAGCACGACTGACAATTATTTTCTAGTTTATGTATATGACGCCATTGCGCCAGAAAATAAGCGAATGTGTATCTTTAGGTGTACTAGAATTTCTTAGGTATCTCTCCACTTCTTCTTTAGAAGAGTTACAGCTTACCTTGGACAAGGGCTCCAAAGCTTAGTTTTTGTAGACTTAACAGAACTTCTACGAAGTATAAAAGTGACCGCGATAGCATTACATAGTAGCAGAATAGAATATAAACTTACATTAAGGTGAACTAACTCAATAAGACGAGTTTGTGATAAAGAAGTAGTAGACTGCAATTGAAATATTCGTAATTTTTTTATCGAGGATCAAGCATTGTGGATAAACATAATGTTTCAGTACCAAACCATCAAATTTTTCATTAAGAACAATACCAACTAAGTCACTTTTTGCGATTTCGATATATGCTCCCTTTCGGGTAGTTGTGTTAATTGACTTTGTAGTCTTAAGTTTTAAGTTCCATTTTGCATTTTACAAGAGTAGATAACTTTGTGCTGTAACTGGTTGTTATATAAAACTCCTTAGTTGTTATTAAAGGCCCTTTGACATTGTAATACAATCTTTGAGATTTTTATTAGATTTTGTAAGACGAAAATCAAATCAAAATCAGTCTGACTGTCAAAAAATCTTAAAGAAATATTTCTTATTACATATTTGGGGGATTCAAACGGGTGTTTTATCTAGTGATATTGTAATAATGTCTTAATATTTTACAATAGTTTTAAAACTTTGTTGTTGTGCTTCAAACAAAAAAGTTCTAATATAATAAGACTTTGTGTGTTATGTTTATTGTGTTGTCATAACTACACAGTAGAAATCTGATCCGAACGGCCGAGTCTTTAGTGGCGCCGGTGTTAATATTTACAAGCCGGCGCTATTGATATATGATGTACATATGTATGTAATATGTAAGTATTCCTGAAATATTATCACAGTTTTATATGTTCATACATATCTACATACTTATATTTTTATAAGTTTTAAATAGGTAAAAATAAATAAATTTAGTAAAGTGCGACTTTTTCTCGCACACGAAGGGTTCCGTACGCATACAGATATATCCCTTTCTGTTTTTGCCCTTTTTCCATTTTGGCAATTTTTTCGTGTTTTTAACGCTTTTTTCATTTTTGTGATTTTTTTTAGTTTTTTTGCGATTTTTCGTTTTCTGCAATTTTTTTTGCTCTTTGGCTTAAGTCAAGAATACCAACGCTGTTGAAAATGAAAATAAAAAATCAGGAGGTAATTGCCCTTTTTAGAACAACAATTTTTGCCAAATGTTTTTTCGGCGCTCACTTTTGGTTCCGAAGTTACGGATTTCAAAACTTTTATTTTGAACTGGGCATAGCTCCTACAACTCTGCACGGATAAAACTATATGTATATAATTTTAAAGTGCTCTAAAATACCTTTCTACTGGTATATAAGCTTTTTAAATCCATTGGCCCATTGTGAGCCAAATGCAATTTAAAAATTAGCCCGACTTTTTACGTAAAAACACCGTTATCTCAAAAAGTGATCCTTATAACGATACCTAACCATGTATAAAAATTTATAGATTACCTTCCAAGCTTTCATTTGGTATATACTTTAAATCTGTCGCTTTTGAAATGCTTTTTTATTTTCAACAGCGTTGGTATTCTCAACTTGTTCCCGGTTTTTTAGTTTTGACGATTTTTTGGCGTTTGTTTTTTGTTTTGACGTTTTTTATTTTTGCTTTTTGACGATATTCTTAGTTTTGGCTTAGATTTTTTTGTATTGGCGCTATTTTTTGTTTTGGCGCTTTTATTCCATTTTTAGCGATTTTTTTTTCGTTTTTGATGATATTTTTAGTTTTAGCGACTGTTTTAGGATTTAATGCTTTTTTCCGTTTTGACGACTTTTTCGGGTTTTGGCGTTTTTTAAGTTGTTTGGCGATCTTTTTAGTTTTGGTGATTTTTTGCGTTTTAGCGATTTTTATTAATTTCGTGCTGTTTTCTTTAAGCGCTTTTTCCATTTTGACCTTTTTTCGTTTTGACATTATTTTAATTTTGGAATTTTGTTGTTTTAGCGTTCTTTAAATTTCAAGACTTAGCCTTTTACGGTTTCCAAGATACAGCAAATTGTCTGAATTACATAGTGAAAATTTTGTTTGTATTCCTTTGCTTTCTGGCGGCCACCAATCGTTTTTCTACTAGCAGCCGTCCGGAAAATTAGTCGGCTTAGTGAGCAACAGCTGGTTTGTTTATGTTTATGTATATTAACAATTTAATTTTGTATGTACGAAGGAAACATATCTAGATTTTAGTTAAGAATAGAGTGTTTAAACGATAGTCAGGTAAGGTCTTATGTATTTATTTTATTAACAAATTAAATTATAACGTCTAATATGTAATTTTCGCACAAACCGGCTATTATATTTGTTTTTTCGCTTGTTCTTGGCATCTTAATTCCAAATGTATATAATTGTTTTTTTTATCAGCTGAATCAAATTTGAAATAGCACTCTAAATTATGATGGGTTGCTCACACCAATCATATTTTTTCGTGTTATTATTTTAAGACATATGACTTTATGACAACCGTTTGAATCCCCCAATTGTTTCTACACTATCACATTCCAAATAAAACGTAGCATAAATAATTTGCAATAAAGCACATTTTTTCGTTCTTC
This sequence comes from Panzeria rudis, assembly GCA_956483635.1. Lineage (NCBI taxonomy): Eukaryota > Metazoa > Arthropoda > Insecta > Diptera > Tachinidae > Panzeria > Panzeria rudis. The sequence goes on from OY101447.1 coordinate 202,990,458, forward strand.
TTTTTCTTTATTTATGCCGGCAAGCAAATACACAACTGTTTTTGTTATTCCTATGCTTGTTTGTGTAATAGACAACCCTGATAAAAGAAAAATGTGGTTGTTTAGAAAATTTCCTAAAAATGACGAGTACCATAATACTGTCAAGTTTCTTTACGTATTATTTGACAAATCATAACAATTTGTTTTCACACAGTTGGAGTTTTACTTAAGATTTGAGTTTTTGACAATTATTAATACTAAATCTAATAGTCTGAAGGCCGCTTAAGCACAAAAATTTAAGAGTAAAAAGTAGGACAACTCCGGACAATTGCTAAAAAAGAAGTAGGACCACCCCGGACGCCCTAAAAAGAGGACGGTGTCCGGGGAAAAGAGGACGGATGGCAACCCTAGTTATATGCCTAATGTATATATTTATATGTTTCATCATGTACATAAATCATCACATTATATTGTGTTGATCATTAACCTATTCGAAAATGCATAGTGAGAAGAAAAAACTAATCTTTTTCTCGCTGTGCCTTTTAATTGATTTACCTTTATTATAATATGTATTATAAACATTTAATGTAATTATAAACGTACCACATTTAAACAGGAGAACCTGGTGCTGGATGTTCCGCTCACACAGATGGGTGTGATGGATCCACAGGTACATAGCAACATAAGCAACGCACATGCTCTATCTTTCCCTCTTTTCTATCACTCATATTAAAAAATACGTGCCTTTGTTAAAAGATTGATAAAACAAATGTTCATTAAAATAGTCATCAAATATTCATTTCATTTTACACTTATTAGGTTTAAGCAAAACTTAATTGAGTAGAAATAATCATTATTATCACTAAAAATTAGTATGTTTTGATTGTTGATTTTTTTTATCGAAGCATTGAATAAAGTATAGCTAATCACTACCTACTAGGGATGGGCAAGTGAAAAAAATATATCGATATCGATATATTTCTATATATCGATCGGTATCGATTTATATCGAATAAAAAATATCGATATTTCGATATATATCGATCTTTTTTCGAGCATTATTATTCATACATAATACCATAATTTTTTAAAAATTAAACACAAAAAGTACTTTTCTAACAAACAATTAACCCGAAAAGAGTAAATTTCTAACTTCCTTACTGTTTCAACAATATTTCATGGAACGTATGAAAAGCATGTTCATAGAAAGAAAATTTTCCGAATACACAAAAGATTATGAGTAAAACAAAAGGTTTTGTTAAGAATATTCTATTTAATGAAGATTGTGTTGAATTTTTTTTAAATAACTGAACGAATAACAAAAGCAAAGCTAAAAATATATCGAAATTGATACTGTCGATATATTTAGAAAAAATATCGATATGTCGATATATTGCAAATAAAAATATCGACGATATATATCGATATATTTTTGAGAAAATATCGTTATAAAGATATTTGTTGCCCATCCCTACTACCTACGTACATAAATCAATCATACCCGTATTAAGAAAGTCTTAAAGTTTCAACTGAATTTTTATTTCGTTCTAGTACACTTTGTTTAAAATATTTTCACAAAATGAGCACTTTTGATAATTTTTATGACCACAAAATCTTTTTATATGTACATTTGTATATGCATATTAAAATTTTATTCAGTTTCTTCAAAATGAGATTTATTTTGTAATTACCGATGTTTGTGTGTGTATCAGTGTTGCCAAGGGAAGAATTAAAAAGTAACGAATGCTTTGCTTTCAAAAAAGTTAAGTTTTTCGGCAAAAGTTACATTTTGAAATATTCCTTGCATAAATAGTAAGTTTATGTGATTTATATCAAATAAATATTTTTATTACATTATTTCAGTGATAATCTGGTATGTGATGGATGGAAATAGATCGATTTGAAATCACGAAATTTCACCAAAGAGGTGTTCTGTAAATCGCACGATACAGTGAAATCAAATCTAAGGTTGAATAAAGTAATCTGAGCATCGAAAACAACTAGGTTGAGTTTTCAATGCTACGACCCAACTCGACCATATTTTTGTATTATAACTGGCAACTAATTTCAGTTGTCTTCGAAAAAATGTTCGAAAAAAGGTTCTTATCCATACTCTCTGTTTTTTGAAACCATAGTAGCCATCACATAATATTTTTAGTTTTGGCCTTACTATTTTTTCTTGATATTTTATGTTTTATGGATATGGCAACAATATAGGTAGACAAATGGGATAGATTGGCGCCTAAAAGTACCATTTTAAAATTAAAAGTAACACAATAGTCGAAATAAAAACCAAAACACAACTGATAAATAACTAAGCCAACTGCTTTGACGAAGTTGTATTCCATCATAAGAATTTGACAACTACGACTCAGCTATCAATTTAGTTGTGAATCATAATAGGGACCTAAAATATTCAGTAAAGTGTGACGTCGCCTCGCGCACTAAGGGTTCCGTACGAATACACATATATACCTTTTCGTTTTTGCTCTTTTTTTCATTTTGAATATTGTTTTCGTTTTGCTTTTTCTTTTGTTTTAATTTAATTTATTTTTTATTTTTTAAGCTTTTTCTGTTTTTTTTTGGAGATAATTTTTAGTTTTTGGCGCTTTTTTTTCATTTTGGTAACTTTTTCGTTTTTTTTTTGCGATTTTTCTTTTTTGGCGATTTCTTTCTTTTTTGCCTATTTTCTTAGTTCTAGCGATTTTATGGGGTTTTTTTGTGTTAACGTGTTTTTCTCGTTTTTTGACGATATTTTTAGTTTTAGCGATTTATTTTAGTTTGTCTCTTTTTCCAATTTTGGTGCCTTTGTTAGTTTTAGTTTTAGTGTTTTTTTTTTGGTTTTGGCACTTTCTTTTTGGCGATTTTTTTAGTTTTTGCTCTTTTTTAGTTCTGGGTCTTTTTTGCGCTTGTTTTCGTTTTGGTTGTTTTTTCCATTTTTGGCGAATTTTTTTTTTCGTTTGTTTACCATATTTTTAGTCTTAGCGATTTTTTCGTCTTGACTTTTTTCAGGTTTTGGCGTTTTTAAGTTTTTCAGCGATCTTTTTAGTTTTGGTGATTTTTGGCGTTTTAACGATTTTTTTACTTTTGGTGATTTTTTTCTTTTAAGCGTTTTTTTCATTTTGGCGATTTTTCGTTTTGACATTTTTTTAGTTTTGGAATCTTTAGTTTTAGCGTTTTTTCCATTTCAAGAGTTTGCCTCTTACGGTTTCCAAGATACAGCAAATTGTCTAAATTACGTAGTCAAAATTACATTAACTGATAGGACACCCTTTAAGTTTATTTATTTTTTAATATCAGTGTTAAATGGTATAGTCTATTATACAGAATAGTGATATTACGAATATTCTTATTCGCATTCGAACCGCCGAATATTCGCCTCTTTCATGATATTCGTATTTTTATTCGCCAATTTAAGCGAATATATCACGAATATTTTGCGAATACGTTCCAAACAATAATACTTAAAAAATACGGAAAATTAAACAAAAAATTTTAGTTTTTAAAACCCCTTTGTCTCTAACGCAAAATAATAATCTTCTTCTATTAAAGAAAACAGAAATAAAATATATTTCACAACGACATGATATTTAAGAAGTAAAGTCCTGTTAAGTTAATTATTTAATTTTAGATGAAATTTATTTGCTAGTGCTTAAGCATTGTCTATATGCATTTCATTGGTGCTTTGCCAAATCGTCCGTAGACTTCAAAGATAATTTTGAACAGTTACAAGCCCTTTATCTTAGTAAAATAAAATAGATTCATATCGAATATAATTTTTGGCTGGGTTTTGTATGATTTTTAAAGCCTACTATGTTTATTTTTTAAAACCATTTACATATTTGTGAATTCTCAAATGGTTTTTGAAAGATCGTACATAAGATAACGGGTTTGTAACTCTTCAAAATTGTGTTTGAAGTCTACTGACGATTTGGCAAAGCACCAATGAAATGCATATAGACAATGCTTAAACAACAGCAAATAAATTTCATCTAAAATAAAGTTAGGACGAGTCAAATAATAAGTTTTTTAAAGGTTTAATTAATTAATCATATATTTGTTGTTCTAGCAGGCATAGTTTTAAATGTTTTGTGAGAATTTCAGGTCCGCAGCTCTTGCGTTTCTCGAGAAAACAGCCTGCACAGGCAGACAGACAGACAGATTGACGGACCGACAGCGTAGCGAAAACAATAGGGTTCCTTTACACTTTTGGACAGAACCCTAAAAAGCATCAATAAATTAACCTTCAATAGAATTTGTTTTGTGCGACTTGAATCGATCGATTTCCACCACATGCCAGAACAACAAGACAACAAATTCATTTATTGAACAAAAACATAACTTAGCATAAAAATAGATAAACTTTTTAGTTATTTCTTCTCTTCTTCAGAGTTAACTATTTTTTTCGTATGAAATGTGACGAAAAATTCATTTAATTGCGTATGCGAGTGTATGATTGTTATGTTTTTCAAACCGAATTGATATGTTAAGAAAAATATGCTTTCAGACACGGGTAGGGCAGTTCCTATCTTAATTCATGAATCAAATACTTTTTCAATAATATTATTTCGTTCTTTGCCACGTATCAAAAGTTACGAAAATTTAGCAAAATATACACGTAACGTTGGGCCTTCAAAAGTTACGAAAAATGTAACAAATGTAACCAAACGGCATCATTGGTGTGTATAAGTAGCACAGACCAGAGTCCTAACCGTTATAAGAAATATGTGAAAAAGTTGAGACAACAGCTAAAAATGAGAAAAATATTTTTTTCGTCTTGAAATTACTTATGCCACAACAGACGAGGCAACCATAGAAGCAAATGATGCATATTGCTGCTACTGTTATTTCATATGCAGCTTTGTTGCGCATCAAACTGATTGGAAAAATTTCAGTTTTAATCAAAGCGGAAAGAAAGAGTACTAATTTGTAAGTTTGTGTAAATAATTACGTTCTTCGTTTTTTTTTTTAATTTCTGCCGGTTATGTTTTGCCAATATTAAACCTTCAGAAATAAATAATTCTTCCAGAAAGCGACTCTAAAATAATGAGATGGACAGATGGAGGAACCACAAGTCCAAAAGTAAAAAAAAACACCAATTTAACAGTACAGATCCATCAAATGTCCATCAAAAATAAAAAGCTATTTACATAAGTACATATGCATGTACGTTAGAAGGGGTTGATTTGTATGGAACAAAAAAAACTACAAAAAGGCATACGTAGCCGAAAGGTAATCTACGGAAAATTCTAAGAAAATTTCGCTAAGAAACTATAGATCGGAAATTAATTTCTAGCCCGTGCAAATCGACCTGACGTTTTATATACATATATATGGGTTAAAACAAATGAAACCAAATATTTATTTGTTGAGGGTTAAGCAGTGTCTATATGCACTTCATTCGTGCTTTACCAAATCATCAGTAGGCTTCAACCATACTGCTGAAAAGTTGGAAACCTTTTGTCTTACGCACAGACTTTCGAAAATCGTAAGAGAATTTACAAATAATTTTTTTTGAAAATCACAATAGAATAAGTGCAGTGGGCTTAGATAGTTGTACAAAAACCAACAAACTATTTGTATTCAATATGAGTCTTATTTTATTTTTCTACATATAGACATGAAAATGGGAAAACTCAAAAAAAATTTACTAAACCGACTTTACAACATTATGTATATATATAAACCTATTTACCTTAGATGTTTCATTGAAGTGTCAAATTAAAGGGCACAAATTATACTATAAATTGCCATGTTATCATTTTATTTTACGATCTTCAGAGGTCAAATTTTACTGACCTAATGTTTCTGAAATTTTACCTCTGAAGTTTGCAATATAAAATCATAACATAAATTTTTCGAAAAATAAATCAATTCGCCCTAATGTATGTATGCAGGTGTATAGGTATAAAGGTGTCCGTTATTTTTAGGTGGCAATATTTTTGGTCTCTCATAAACAGAAAAATATCGAAGAAGCCCATAACTGTTAAAATAACAAAAAAAGCCCAAAAATTTAAAAGCTTTGGTAAACTTTTTCGTTCCTTAGAAACTGAAGTTGTTTCTTTAGTTAATTTGGCCGCTAGCACAAATCTGAACTCCAATTGTTTATCAGTTTTAGTTTTCGAGATATGTATATCGTTATTTCTAGAATGAAGGCACTTGCAAGACATATATTAGCATAAATGGAGAATGGCTTATTCAGTTAAAAAGAAAATATCAAAACTCGACAACAAAATTATATTTAAGCGCAGCTAACATTCTTTCGAATTGCGCCCCTTATACATATTCAGATATAACGTTAAAGCTTGATCCTAATAATTAAAAATTTCATGAACAAATTTAAAATTATTGTGTTTAAAAATTTATAAAAAATAAAATAAAAATACACCAACGGTCCCATTTTTTGTCCAGTATCATGTAGCTCAATATATTCCAAAAGAAATGAGCCCTTTTTAGTTGAAATTAATGCACATATTTTGATTTTACTCACACTTTAGTGAGACAACTTTTAACATTTTTAATGAAAGCTCTAATTTTTATTCTCAAACTTTTACGATATCTCTGAGTCTGATAGGCGGATTTCAAGACAATTTTCGCTAGGCTTAAACATATTTCTTTTGTCGAATTTTGATTTTTATTTTTTACTGAATTGGCAAACCATTCTCCAGTTATGCTAATGCATGTCGTGCAAGTGCCTTCATTTTCGAAATAACAGTATATCTCGAAAACTAAAACTGATAACGAAAATTGGAGTTCAGATTCGCGTTCAGAGTTCCAAATAATTAAAGAAACAACTTCAATGTCTAGGGAACGAAAAAGCTTACCGAAATTTTGAAATTTATGGGCTTTGTTTGTTATAACTTTTTTTTAAGAGAAGTATCACAATCAGGCAGTTAATGCCTACCAGTTAGTTAATTAATGTGTTACCTTCCTTGGGAAAGGATAGTGTAGAGAGAACAGGTGGTGAAGTGGGATTCGTTAGGGATTCGTTAGGGGAAAAGAATGCAATTTAAATTTTATTTCTAACTATTACTTTAGATGAAAAATGAGATACAAAAAAGTATCAAAATTTTATTTTTGCCCTTTTTAACGCCTAAATGTATTTGAGGGCTTCTTAAATAGAGAATAATCCAATTTAAATTTAGTTTTTATCTCTATTACTTTAGGAACTAAATGGTTTACCAAAAAAGTACTAAAACTATATTTTTACCCTTTCTCGCCCCTAATGTTAAGATTTCAAAAAAGCAATAAAATTCCATCAGTTTAATTTTCGATCTAATTTTAATGTTTTTCGAATTTACGTCTTCCTTAGCTAGATCTGGATATATAATGTTAAAGAATTTACCCATTTTTCTCCTTTTTATCCCCTTAAAATTTTAATTTCCGAAAATCCCTTTTTAGTGGTAGGCAAACCTACATAAAATTTTATTCCAATAAAAAATAATTATTCCGTATATCAATGTATCGAAATAAATTTAGCTAAGTGCGACTTTGACTCGCACACGAAGGGCTCCGTACGAATGCTTTTCGTTAAATTTTTTGGGGCTCTTTAATTTTATCGTTTTTTGGTGATTTTTTAGATTCTGGAATTTTTTTAGTATGGGTGCTTTTTTCGTTTTGGCGATTTTTTATCTTTTGGCGATTTATTTTAGTTTTGGCGATTTTTCGTTTTTAGCGATTATTGTTAGTTTTCTTGAGCATGTTTTTCGTTTGACGATTTTTTTCGGCTTTTGACGATATTTTTGTTTTTTGCGATGTTTTGGCGATTTTTCTTAGTTTTGAAGATTTTTTTCGGTTTAAGACGATACTTTTAGTTTTTCGATTTAGTTGGTTTTGGGGTGTTTTTGTTTTGGGCTTTTTTTTTGATTTGGCGATTTTTTAGTTTTGAGGTTTTTTTTCTTATTTGCGACTTTTTTTGGTTTTTGGCGATTTTTCTAGTTCTGACGATTTTATTTTGGTGTTTTTAAGCGTTTTTTCTTTGGCTTGGTGATACATTAACTAATAGAATACCCTTTAATTTTTATTTTGTTTAAATTTCAGTATTAATTGGTGTAGTCTGTATAATAATTAGGGAAGTAACGCTACGCCGTTTTGCCGATCCGATACTTAAAAATAAATATCACCGATTCCGATAGCGATACGAATATTGAAATTGAGTTCAAGTTTAGATTAACAAAACTCAAGAAGGGCAATTTTTTTATTATATAAAATTACAGTGTAACGGATTAGTAATATTTAAAATTGATATTAACCCAGATATAAAATTGGAAGTAATTTTTAAGGAACTACATTTTCATTGCTTCCAAAGAATCTATATTAAATATATGCAGATAATTAGTAGAAAAGCAAGTGCAAATTTGTAATTCCTTTATAATTTTAAAAAATACTCGCCATGCTTTTTAAAAAAATCGATTTTTTAAAGGACATTTATAAACTAATATTCTTCTAAATAACTTAATAGCTTGATTTATTAAAAGTCTTCTAAAAGTTTATATTTATTCACTTAAATTTACATGAAAACATAGTTTTGTGTTTAAATTCGCATAAAAAGAAACAAGTTCTGAAAATGGGTAATTTTTCATCCTTTTTTGAGGAATCATTATAGAACACCGAAAAAGAAATTTGTCCTAACATCGCTCCAAATTCGGTGATTGGTAATCGAAAAAGAAAACTTCTTGCAATGACAAACAAAGGTGAAACTAATTAGAAATTATCCAAATTTGCAATATTTATGGATCGTGAATTCTACATTTTCATGACTTCTTTGGAGTGTCTTTTTTTGCTGGGAATAAGATTTAAACAACAACGAATTGAATTTAAGTTCATGGTAAAATTAACAATAAATTAATTATTGTTTTTGCAAAATAACAGCGTAAAATATTATTAATTTTTAAAATTGATATTAATAAGTTTTAAAAAATAACGAAATGAATTTAAATTGATTATTAGGCTAAGGTTCGTAACGTTATATTCAGAAAGAATTGGGTATGATTAATATTCCAAGGAACAATGGAAAAATTAAACCGATGGCAATGCTGGGAAAGTGCACTTTAATATCAGCTTGAGAGTGATTTAATTCTCGTATTCAATTTTCGCGAAAAAGTTGTATATATAAGAATTAAAATCACATTCAACAGAGCCACCTGACAAGTGGTGATAGCAAATACACGTGAGCACTGACGATGGAAGTGTAGCGGCTTCCGAAAGTGGCGCTACTCTGTTCTGCTGTGTACGTTGAAAAATTAAGTTGATGTTAATTTTTCCATTGTTCCTTGGAATATTAATCATACCCAATTCTTTCTGAATATAACGTTACGAACCTTAGCCTAATAATCAATTTAGATTCACAAAGCAAATACGTTCGAAATAATCATATTAATGAAATGAATTTAGTTCTTGGTAAAATTAACAAAAAATAAATAGTTAGTTTAAAAAAACAACTGAACTTTGTTTTAAAGTATCGTCGTATCGACATTAAAATATCGCCGATACCGATGTATCGGAAAATCTGAAGTATCGCCGATATATCGGTATCGGTATCGGTATTCGTTACCCCTAATAATAATACACCAACTTTGATAATTTTAAGTGTTTATATATAAGAGTCTGTATAATACATCAGGATTTCAACATGTTTCTTTGCTCGCTTTAGAAACCCCTTTAATTTGTAACTGTCATGTATTTGCTGTTGTAGCGGCCATAGTTATACATATCGTCCCTACCATGTCAAACTATCCAATATGCAAATTTTTACTTTTCAGAAGAGCGAAAATGTCCGTCAATTGTGAACTTAAAGTCAGCGTATTCCTTAAAGTGCCAGGTTTAAAATATTTCTTATTAAGTTACCAAATATCTATGAGAATTTTAGCATTTTTAAATGAGGCGTATCGTATAAATTGGAGTATCAAGATAGCGAATTTAAAAAACCAATTTTGCATATTGGATAGTATCACATGGTAGGACGATATGATCTGAAAATCTCAGGTCCGTACCTCTAACGGTTCTCGAGAAAGCAGTTTGTGGCAGACAGACGGGCGGACGGACAGCGTAGCGAAAACAATAGGGTTCCTTTAAGCTTTTGGTGTGCGGAACACTAAAAGTTACAAAAAAGCCCTAACTTTACCCTTTATAGATTAGAATTTTTCAAAAGTACTAAAGTGTATTTAAGAGCTTCTAGAGAGGAGAAGAATGCGTTTTAAATATAATTTCGATCTTTATTACTTTAGGAGATGAACAGGGGTAACAAAAAAGTACAAAAATTATATTTTTACGCTAAATGTACAAATTAAAAAAAAGTACCAAATACCTGTCCGCTTATTTTTTTAATCTTATGATATTTTTGGAATTTTATGTCTACCTTATCTAGATCCGAAGATATAAGGTTAAAGAATTCTGGAGGGGTTCCGACGTACAAACTTTCAAGTCTCTAGCTTTAGTCGTTTGGGCTGGGCGATGATACCCCAGTCAGTCAGTCAGATTATAGTTGAAATTCGCATACGCGAATAAAAAAGCTCTGTTATTTGTTTTAATTGCATGCTTGCTTAATGTTTTAAAATATATCTCTGAATGTTGAAAATTTTCAATAATGCAGACGTAGCATGGAATAAAGCATGAAATTACAAAGAGTCACGCTGCAAAACTACTTTTTTATATACAATTAATTTAAAATTTTTTTCTATTCTACAGTCAATTGCTCTATTTTTGGTCGTAAAAAGAAGCAATGTCGTGACAAGTATTTAGCTAAACACAGTGGTATATTCGATAACTTAGAGTTGGTTACCTACGAAGAAGTCGTCAAAGTACCAGGTGAGTCTTAAATTAAAATGAATAATAGAATCGTTAAGAATCTGGTTTGTCTTTCCAGTTGGTGATCCGAACTTTCAACGTAAAACGTTGGTTCTATTAGGTGCCCATGGTGTAGGCCGACGTCATATCAAAAATACTTTAATATCCAAATATCCTGATAAATACGCCTATCCAATACCCCGTAAGTAAAGCACACAAATAGTTTACTAAAATCTAGTTAAAATAATTTTTTATGAATAAAAAATAAATAGTTCATATCCTTAAATAAATTTAAAAAAGCGCGACTTTGGCTCGCACACGAAGGGTTCCGTACGAATGCACATATGTATCAGGGATGGCAAAATTGGTACAATTGTACCATTTTCGTTACAAATCGAGTTTTAAAAGTACAATGGTACACCAATTGCTTATTTAATGCAATTAATAATTTTTCCATTTTTAAATTGTGGGAAGTATTGGGAACAAAGTTTGACTTAAAAATAGGAATATTTAAAGCGATCAGATAAGACCAGCTCACAAAACGCAGCCTCTGCGATTTAGCGCTCTTGCATGTCACGATACATATTGAAGTCTAAAAAACTAATTTTTATAAATTTATTTGCATTGTAGTAAATGCGAATTCATATTTTGACTTTATTCTTCTACCTTCCAATAGCAGATATGTCCAAATTAATGAGTTATATTTTATTAGAAATTGCTAAATCTGAGTTACATATGTAAGTACACTTTCCTTTTTGCCACAGATAGTACTATATTAGCATTTTCGTAGGAAAGTCCCCTTTTTATCACGTGCGACACCAAGAAATTATGCTTTTTTGTAAGGAAACGTAAGTTTGTTTTTACTGCTTTATATATTTGTGATAGTAAAAGTTAGTAAAAATCCAACTATGTACATGGTTCTGAAATACAAGCTTAATTGCTTGATGTCGCTCGTGACCTAAAAGTCGACTTTCCTGTCGGAATGCCCATACACTTATGTATGTATAGAAAAGTGATATATTTGCTATACTTAATACATGTTTCTGGTTTCAAAAATCTCTTTTGGTACAATTATGTCCAAAAAAGTACAATTTTGGACAACAGTTGGTACAATTCTAAAATCTCATATGCCATCCCTGATTGTATAGCCCTTTTCGTTTTTGCCCTTTTTTCATTTTGGCAATTTTTTCGTATTGCTTTTTCGTTTAATTTTAGTTTTTTTATTTTCTAATTTTTTGCGATTTTTTAGTTATGGCGATATTTTGGTTTTGGCATTTTTTTGGGTCTAACGTTTTTTCGCTTTTTGACGATATTTTTCTTTTTAGCGATTTATTTTAGTTTTGGTGCTTTTTTCAGTCTTGGAGTTTTTTTCCGGTTTGCGGATTTTTTCGGTTTTTGGTAACTTTTGTTTTGGCACTTTTTTTATTTTGGGGCTTTCTTCCGTCCTTGCGATTTTTTCGGTTTCTTGCGATTTTTTTAGTTTTGAGCTTTTTTGTTTTGGCGCTTTTTTTCGTTTTGGTGATTTTTTTCCATTTTTGGCGATTTTTTTCGTGTTTTGACGATAGTTTTAGTTCTAGCGATTTTTTTTAAATTTATATTGCTTTTTTCGGTTTGGTGATTTTTTCCCCCGTTTTAGCGAGTTTTTCACTTTGGTGATTTTTTTCCTTTAAGCGTGATTTTTCGTTTTGAAATTTGGTATACAGGCAGGTCTTGATGGGAGAGTATTAATAAAAATGGAAAACGAAATTTTTTTCATCTCTGACTTATTGTATGGGCACTTATTGTACAAAATAAAAGCTTAGAAAAAATAACTGAGATCTGCACAAAAACATAAATGTGAAAATATGGCCAAGTTCCTATCCAAAAATTTTGGCCGTAAGAAGTACTGAGATCAAAAGAAGGACCAAGTTCTTGATAGGCGCAATACTCATTTCTATGCAACCTGTTAGCTGAGCAATATTTTTGTTTGTCTTTCTAATATGGGAAATAATTATGTGAAAAATGTTGCAAGCTTACAGGTTGCTTAGAAATTTTGATCTCAGTACTTTTAACGGCCGACATTTTTGTAAAGGAACTTGACCTCATTTTCACATTTATGTTTTTTTGCGGATATCATTTAACTGAATATGTCATTTAACCAGACACAAAATTAAAAATCATGTACAAAATAAACAAGTGTAAATGGCTTGCTCTGATGTCTATTTAATAAATGCATTTTGCTACGAATTTATAATTATAAAAATGCGTTGTACCAAGTACCAAAAATATATACATATATAATGGGTAGTCAAAACGATGTTTTAATAAACGTGTAAATTTTTGAAATTTTTTCATTCGCATATTTTTTGTGCAAAAGCCATTTATTCTTGTGAGTATAATTCGCAAATTACCCAGAATTTACTCAACTACTGGTTGTTACTGGAAAAGTAAACAAACGGACCCATTATTTGACAAAAAAATATAGGCGTGTTGTTTATTTTAAAATAATACTCTAGAGTGTAGACTTTGAGCAAATAGCTGAACATAAATTTTCTATTTATGTATATCAATTTTTACAGACACTACAAGACCTCCAAAACCTGACGAAGAAAATGGCCGTAGCTATTACTTTGTATCTCATGATGAAATGATGGCTGATATTGCGGCAAATGAGTATCTAGAATACGGTAAGCAGGAAAAATGTATAAACACTTTTGGTGTACTACTCGCATGTTTAAAAAATTTTCCCCATATTTATTTTATAACATTTCTTGTTAAAGGTACACATGAGGATGCTATGTATGGCACCAAACTTGATACTATTAGACGCATTCATACTGAAGGAAAAATGGCAATTCTGGATGTGGAGCCTCAAGCACTAAAAATTTTACGAACATCTGAGTTTACGCCATATGTAGTGTTTATAGCAGCGCCTTCATTGCAAAACATCGCAGATGTAAGTTTCAATTGGAATCTTACGTATTTCATGCAAATCATTAATGTTTCTTTGTCTCCTTTAAAATTTAACCAATCTAATGGAGAAATTTTATTTATTTACAGTATGATGGCAGCTTGGAACGTCTGGCTAAAGAATCTGAAATGCTACGACAAATGTATGGCCATTTCTTTGATTTGACGATCATTAATAATGACATCAGCGAAACTATAGCATGTTTAGAAACGGCTATTGAACGGGTTCAAACTACATCACAATGGATACCGGTGTCCTGGATGTACTGACAAGATAGTGAGCTAGAATGTCCTGATTGTTTAGAAGGTTGCGAATGCGAGTGGGATGCTTACACAAACGGTCAATGTTCAACGGAAAAATGGCAAAATTTCTAAAGACAACACGAAGTAGTACTTCATATAAATAAATAAATAAAAGAAAATACAGCACATACTTTTAATTAAGTTTAGCAAAGAAAATGTTATAAAATTTCAAACAAGTGATTTAAAAAGGCAACAAAAACAAAAGCACAAATACAGAAGTAGAATACAAATATTCGTAATTTGCCTTTGAAAAACAAAAAATTAAAAACAAATTCAAACACAATGAACTAAAAACGAAAACCCTGCAAACACAGATTTGACATAAGGTTTGATATTAAACGCTATCAAATGATTATCAAACCTTATTTCTAAAGCTGTTTATAGGCTATTATACAAGCTATTCGACTTCTGTACAAAATGCAACCCTGAGATAATGTGTTGTTATTGCTTTTTTAAAACTTTCCATAAACTCATTAGATCGAGGTTGCATTTTCTACAGACGTCGAACGACTTGTGTAAAACATGCATAACCTGTGTTTTCTGGGAATGCACACACACACGCGCAATCGCAACAACCGAAATGCTATTGGAATCATTACCCACTTGACCTGAGATTCGATATAATCTAATGCTCACTAAAGCGAAGAAATTTCGAAACAAAATTGTTCGATATTTGTTCGCGAATCTAAAAAAAAATTACGGATGATCGTTAAAGCGAACTTCTCTCGACAATTTTTCGAATGTGTGACGATAGCCTAGTGGATGTGCGTTAGTCTGTTAGCCAAGAGGTACCGAGTTCGAATCTGTCTGAATTCAGCGTAAGTTAAAGAATTGAAAAAAACGTATAGAGGTACCGTGTTCAAATCTGATTGACTGCAGCGTAAAACTGGGCGACAGATAAACTTTTTTCGATTAATTTTTAAGTGTCATTCTCGATAGTTTTACACGATAAATGGTCGAGATATATCCGAAATGGATATCATTAACGAAAGTCTTGATCAAGTGGGTAATGACAACAGAACATCTATCTTCCTTCTACCACTACAACTATTCATTCCACAATTTTGCAGCTTTATTTAAATATATTTATTTAGCACGTAGATATGTAGGTACATGTATGCATACATGTATATACACATGTATATGTATATGTATGTCTGGATGTACATATGTACATATAAATATTATATAAGATGAATAGATGGATAAACATACATTCCACTCTGTGGAATTGAAATTCCTTAAAACTTAAATTAGTTTTCAATTTCTTTTAGTATTCAATACATGATACAATTTCAATTTAAGTTAGTTTTTGTATATTTTTTATTAATTGTTATTATTTTTTATTTATAAAATCTATAAATTGTTTAAATTATTAAAATGTTTTTGTATTTATTCACAATTTCACGTAAAAAAAATGAGCAGAACTCGGATTTTCATGCAAATTAATGTTTTTTTTTGTGATATGTATATGAAAATTTTTACTACATAATTATCAGTTCTCGGACTTTCAAAACAACTAAAAATTGATTTTAAGCGCTTAACAAATGCACCTAAAAGTGAAAAATATGCGCAAAAATATGCATTTACCTACGAACAAAGTACCAAAACTAAAAAAATATAACAATATTTTTTTAAATTTTTTATTATTATTAGAGAAAAAAAAAACATAAAACAAACATAATTGGATCTATTATTTAATGGAACCGAACTTTAGTTGCGTTGCCAGTTGGCATCTAAAAATTAATGGTTACCAGAAAGGCAATAAACAGCAACTGAGATTGGCAGCTCTCAGTTGCCAGTTGCCATCAGTAGAATCATTTTTAGCAACTGGCAACCAAACTCAGGCTTAGTTGCCATAAATAATCGGCCTTTTAATATTTTCTTCAAAAATTGAGAAATGTGCATTAAAAAAATTTTTATTACTTTAAAATATGCATTTATTGCCAAAATATGCAAAAATATGCACTTACCACCAAAATATGCAACTACAAATCGATGTCAAACTACTTAAAATTTGATGATTCGCATAGATAATTAATCAATACCTCTTTATCTATCACCACAAAAAACATGCATTTGCATGAAAGTCTGAGTCTGATAAATTACACTATGCGAAAAATGAAGACTTTTGAAAAACACGCGGAATGGAGAGTAGAGGACCGATTTTACTACCAAAGGTTAGTAAACCAGTTATGAAAATTGTGGCACGATTGTGTCATATTTGGCACTATTAGATACTGCCTGGCACTGTGGCACAATCTCTCTTTTTTATGACCATTTTATGACATTGTATGAAAACTATTTTATAAATAGGTATTTATTGTTTTTTCCATTTTCCCAGCAGAAGTATGGCGAAGTACGTCACCAGTCAGGCGATGCTAAAAGCTTTGAAAGAACACAGTGTCAAATCGAAACTAGTTAGTAACTGTACACTAAGGTGGTTCGAAAAAAAAAGTTGATGCGGTCACCCCATAGAATTAAAGATTAGTTGAAAACAATTCCAAAATTTTTTTGGTACGCCCCTGGATACCGCCCTTTTAATTTTTTGTATGCTGCGTTGCCATTTGTAGTCCGATGATTACATAATGCATATCGTTGTTCATGGCATGAAATTGAGGGCGCCACTTGTGAGATCTCGAATCCTTCCCCCAAATTAAAATGTTGCAAAAAGCGGTCCTGGAACTTAGTATATCTATTTCTTAATATTCTCGCTTTTACACCACGCCGCAAAGGCAAGCCTCTTTCTTTTTCAAATACATACTACATCAAACCAGGTAAAATAAAATAATATAAACAATTACATCGTGGAATGAAAAGTATATCAATGACGTTTCTAGGACTGTACAAAATATTTTTGCTACTCCCAAAAATATAGCTTTTTTGTGTTTTCTATATGTAGCGCCGGCATTTAAAGTCCGATCTTATCATGTCTCACATCGTTGTTTATAGCTTGACTGTCACTTTTTGGCTCTGGTGACTTTTTAATCCGACATCGAATTGTGGGCACCACTTATGACATCTCGGGTCCTTCCCCTCTTATGTCCACGTGGCAGGAAACTTTGTATGTCTACCTTTTAACAATATGCAATATGTTATGATCGGACAATAAATTGCAACGCAGTGTATAAAAAACTAAAAGGGCGGTATCCAGGGGCGTGGCAAAAAATGAAAAAAAATATTTCTGGAATTTTTTCAACTAATCTTTGATCCTGGCTCAACTTTTTTATTTTGTATGGAGGCCAAATCACTTTAGTGTAGATCAATGCAATGTCATCCTTTTTAACTGTTTAAAAATGCGTTTAAACACAAAAATAAAACAATAACATTTGTATTAAACTACAAATTACAAATATTATAACATTGTTTGCTGATTTCTTTTATACATACCTTACACTTTAACAATACATATATAACAAGTGACATCGTATTGATGTCATTCCAGTCATAGCAATGATAACAAGAATAGGGTCTGCGTTAAATGAGGAAATGTGTGACAAATCGTTTAAATTACCGATGTTTCGTTACTATACTCATAATTGGTTGTGCGACAGAGCTAACCGTTAATAGGGAAGTAGGGAGGACTGTAGAGTTTTGAGGGCTATGTGGCCAAAACTTGACTCAGGAAGATCTGATCTATGTACTACTAGGTATGAATATGAAGTTGCTAGGAGTCTTGATAGGCGCCTTGGCTGGTCACTGCTTGGTCAGAGCGATAACCAGCATTTGGGAATTTGACACTAGTTTTCTGTAGGATGCACGAGAATGAAGAGGAGTCAGGAACGATTGAGCATATTTGCCATTGCCCGAGTTTGCAACGTCATAGGATTATGTGGCAGAGCAGACGTTTTCATGAGAGCATTAGAGTATAAAACTTGTGTAAATGAAAAATATTTGACAATTAGTGCAAAATTTTACATTATAAGTAAAAAAGAACCAATAAATTTATAATTTATTATAAAATTTTGCACTAATTGTCAATATAATAGAAATGTTAGCAATTATATGGCCGGTATCAGCTTTTTAATTGTTATAACTTCGGTTTAGATTAAGATTGGTGCCTGAAAATTGTTTTACATTTAAAGAAGGTAGTAAGCAACACTTTGTCTTCAGTAACTTGAACATTTTGGTTTTTGAGATATGACTACGTTGCAAAATAGTCTTACGAAAGTGCATATGAAAAATATCGTATTTTTTATAAAATCGTGTGCATTTTGTTGTCGTATTTCATAAAAAAAGCTACGATATTTTACATTTGCACTCCTGCAAAACCATTTGTACTAAACACTGAACTCCGCTATTTTTTTTAACGTTTAATTTTTGGGAGTTTTTCAATCAAGCTTTGTTTGTCTAAAATATTTTTCACAATTAGTTTTACAGATTTTTTGTTTAAACTACATTTTGATTGGAATTATTACACTGAAATTATTCCATACAACATTAAAATAAATAGAAATGTGTAGATTACTTGCCCTGAAATATGAAGAATGCGATTTCGTTTAATTATTACGAATTTCACATATTTTACGAATCATTTTTGTGGTACGAAATTACAGAATATTTCGTAACATTCACGAATTACATGAATTTTTTCAGTGTATGTTTGTTTTATATTTTAACTGCAAAAAACCTATATTACTTTTTTATGACTTTTAGGCAAATGCATATTTTTGTGAATGTTTTTTAATTTTTAGGTGCATTTTTAAGCGCTTAAAATACGGTTTTAGTTGCATGAAAATCCAACGCCTGATAACACCTTTTGCGGAGATAATAAGATAGAGAATGATTCACATACTATAATATATATATATATATATATATATATATATATATATATATATATATATATATATATATATATATATATATATATATATATATATATATATATATATATATATATATATATATATATATATATATATATATATATATATATATATATATATATATATATATATATATATATATATATATATATATATATATATATATATATATATATATATATATATATATATATATATATATATATATATATATATATATATATATATATATATATATATATATATATATATATATATATATATATATATATATATATATATATATATATATATATATATATATATATATATATATATATATATATATATATATATATATATATATATATATATATATATATATATATATATATATATATATATTCTAATGCGTTCCATATGGCTGCGTGACTTAGGGTGTCAAAAGTCTTTTCAAAGTCTATAAACGTTAGATACAAGGGTGATCTACATTCTACAGACTGCTCTATGATCACTCTTAAGCGATTAATGTGATCGACACAAGATTTGTGAGCACGAAAACCGGCCTGTTGCTTTCTAAGCTCAGGACGAAGAGAAGTTGAAATTCTTTTATTCAGTATGTGTGCAATCACCTTGTTGATCATACTCAAAAGCCTCCCCAATTTTTATGGGCTGTTCATTCATTATTACACCTTCAGCAATTTCCTCTGGGAGGAGTTCCGTATGCCAGAATTGGTTTGTAATTGGCGTGAGTCAATTTTTAATAGCTCTGGGGAGATATTGTCTATACCAGGCGATTTGTTGTGTTTTAGAGATTTTTTTTCGCAAATTTCAGTAATATTGGGGCACTCGATGTTTGTTTGACTCTTATTATTGCGCAAACACCAAAAACAAGAAGAAAAACTGTGTAGTAAAAAGACAACTCCGATGACGATATACACACAAATAACAACAATGATAACAAAAGGAATGCAATTTTAACAAGTTTGTTTACTGAAGATTTTTGAGTGGATCAATTCGTTAATGTCGTTGCGTTAATTCTCATTCATTTTTTTAGATTCTTTAGATAAACATTCAGAGTTGAACACATTTAACAAAGTGAAATTTCATAAATGATTAATGGATGATGATGATGATGACCTATACAAAAATTTTGTTTGATATATTACAGAAAATTCAGTAAATATTTCTGTTTGATTTAGTAAACTATTTTGTTTAATATTTGTTAGTATCTTTAGACTAATTGTTTTATAAATTCAGACAAAATATTGTTTGATAGTTTTAAGAAAATCTAGCGAATCTTTTTGTTTAATTTAGTAAATTGTTTTGTTTACAATTTGTAGACAAATTTGGGATATCCACACGGTGTCCTATCATGTCATATTGTCATAATGTTCTAAAAGTTTAAACTAGTTTAAAATTATTTTATTTTCTTTCATACAAAAGGTGTACTTACTATATTAATACAATTCTTCAGCCTATGTTTATGTTACTGTCTTAACTAATTATTTTGCTTTTTACTTTTCTTTTTCGACAAAATGTCTAATTATGTTTAAACATATGGAGGGTTTCTTTAGAAAAATTTCTACTAAAAACAATAACTCGAAAATTGACTTACAGATATTTGGAAAAAGCGAATATATAAAAAAAATTTCAAAACCGCAAAAACTGTAAACGAAGAAACTCAGTAGATTTTAAGGATCAAAAACAATCTCATGTACAGAAAAATTGCGAAAATTCGCGAATAATTTCGTAATTAAAAAAGCTTTACCTCAAACTACATCACTTTTATTGCGAAAATAGAGAAAATCCGCGAAAAATTGCAAACAAGCCCTAAAATTACTTGAAAATTGTTAAAGATCTAAGGAATGCCAAAAACTCGCAAAAAATTTTCGAAATTACGAAAATTCGCAAAAATTTGCAAAAATTAATAGCAAAGTTTGACACGGATTAGAAATCGGTAAAATTGTGAAAAAGCGAAAATTTGCAACAGATTGCAAAATTGTAAACAAGCGCTAATTTTGTTTAAAAATAGCTAAAACTGTGAGGAATTCCAAAAACTTTGAAAAATTTGCAAAGATGACGAAAATTTGCAAAAAGATAGCAAAGTGTGATATTATTGAAATGTCGATAGAACCGTAAAAAGGCAAAAAACTGCCAAACATTCCTTCTATCAGGACAATAACGGAAATGGCTTGAGTCAGAACTAATTCATTAAAATTATGCACAAGAGTAATAAGTTTTATTAAGTATTACTTGTATCGTAAAACTAACTAAAATTTGGAAATAAATTTTAAACTCGTAAAATTTTAAAGGGATAAATAAATGCTCGCCAAAATTTAGTTTTCCCAGAGAATATAAATCATTTATATTCTTTGGTTTTACATATTGCAAATATTACAAAAATTCGCAAATAATTTGCAGATACAGCTATAAGCCGTTGAACTGTTTGCACATAATTTTGCATTATCGTACCAAATATTATTTTATTTTTGTAATATTTGCTCTGATTTGTTACCCAGCAAAAATATCCGTCTACCGGAAGCAGGTTTGTAAGGGTGAGATTTCGGTACTCTTCCTTACCAACCTGCATCGGTATTACATGATTTTTGTATGGGATATCCCACTTGGTAGGTCTGGAGGCATGAGCTTCTTTCTGCGCATCCTAGATGCATTAACCTCATGTCTTTTTTATATGTATATAATTTAAAAATGTTTTTCTCTTTATATAACAATTTTACCACACTTGGACTGATATTTTATTTGGACTAATTTTTTATTTATGTATTAAATGGTACAAATGCAATTGGAAATTATATTACACTACAATTTACTTTTATTAAATACTTTGTTCGCGTATTGAATCAGGAATCGACCCACGATCTCCGCATGGTAGACTAGGACACTAACCACTAAGCTATCGAAGCACATTTATTTTCATACACAAATCAATGCAATAATAAAAAATTAAATTACGAAGCAAAAATCACACTCGCATCCATATTTGTGCCCACGTAAGCGAGAGATGGTGCTCTATAAAAAAGTTTGAGTTGAAAAAAAAACTTCCTGTTTAAAACACATGAAAAAACATACATAAATAGCCGACCAAATTCATGGTGTGTGTGGTAAGTTTTTTCGTAAGGCAGAGGGGATGTACTGTGTGCTTTTGCGCATCACCGAAGCAATTCTTATTAATCTACCTGCTTCCTTGTACCAGATTTATTTTTGCTGGGTATGTATCATCTTGCTTATGTTTCAAATAGCACATTAAAATATGAGGGGTTGTTCACAACAGTCATATTTTTTTAATTTTTCAACTTATGACTTTATGATACCGTGTGAATCCTCTAATTGTTTTATAGATTTAAACAATTTGTTCACTGAAAAAACACGTTTTTTTTTAATGAAATTGTTGAGATATTTTTGTCTGTATTTACAAATTTGTTTGTAGGTCCGTTCCTAGACAAAATATTTACTATTTCCTTGAATTCCTTTACAGAAAATGAAAATTTTTTTAAAGTTATGAGTTTAGTCGAACTGTATGGGTTTATATCCATTTTGGCTTAAGTTCGGCTTTAATTTATTTTTTTTTTCTGTGTAAATGAAATAATTGCATTATACATATTAAATTTAGTTTTATAATTGTTAAGTGAGCACATTAACTGAAGCTGTATACCAGAATCTTCTTTTATTAATAATTTATTAATTATTTTACCTCCAATCCTACCAAGTTGACAACCGCTCACAGTATCGAACTCGGACTCTTCATTTTCATCAACAGATTTGTAGACAACGTCTTAACCGTTTCAGCCAACACATTAAAAACAGCGTGCATTTAATGGGTTTTCTATAAAAAATGTTTACTATGAAAATTGTTTCATTATATGTAAGAAACATTTTGATTATATGTATGAAACAATTTCATAGACTTTTAAGGAATTGGAAAAATCAGATAAAAGGGTATTTTTGTATCAAAATTTATTTTATTTCATGTATTGTGAAGTGTATTTGCAATAAATGCTCAAAGCTAATGGGATAAACGTTTAGTTTTCTTAAGATTAGAAAAAATTTAATATCATAATATCAACGAAAACATTATCATAAATGAATGAAAGCTAAAAAATGAACAAATGTTGAAAAGCAAATGAAAATTACCATGCTATTAATGCAACATTTCATTCATATGATGAACAAATATCAATGAAGCCGCTTCATTAGCTGAACGACTGACTTTTCTCTTAGTGTAGGAAACGATTCAATCACTGCGATCATTGCTACATATACACAGTATTCCACCATGTTCTTGTAGACGGAATAAGAAAAAGGATGTCTTCAATTTCATGAAATTTTCATAAATTTCAATTGTTTGAATTTTTATCTTGTACAATTTTCAAAAAAGTTGCATGACCATTTTAACGTTTAAACATACAATAAAACATGTAGCAATTTTAAAGAAGTGAAAAAATTGCATTCTTTAAACTTAGTCGTACAATCAATCAAACTCTCTTTTGTAATATTTTAAATAAACATTAGCGGAGTTCAGTGTTTTATGCAAATCGTCTTGCGAAAGTGCAAATGCAAAATATCGTAGCTTTTTTATGAAATATATATATATATATATATATATATATATATATATATATATATATATATATATATATATATATATATATATATATATATATATATATATATATATATATATATATATATATATATATATATATATATATATATATATATATATATATATAAATATATATATATATATATATATATATATATATATATATATATATATATATATATATATATATATGTATATATATATATATATATATATATATGTATATATATATATATATATATATATATATATATATATATATATATATATATATATATATATATATATATATATATATATATATATATATATATATATATATATATATATATATATATATATATATATATATATATATATATATATATATATATATATATATATATATATATATATATATATATATATATATATATATATATATATATATATATATATATATATATATATATATATATATATATATATATATATATATATATATATATATATATATATATATATATATATATATATATATATATATATATATATATATATATATATATATATATATATATATATATATATATATATATATATATATATATATATATATATATATATATATATATATATATATATATATATATATATATATATATATATATATATATATATATATATGTAAAATATAGTCCATATATTTATTAAATAATTTATATTTTGATATTCCGTTTTTTGAGAATTTCCCGGGAATATTAGTTAGTTATTTTTTTCTGAGCTTATCTAAAAAATCTTTACTTCAAACTAAATGTAAAAGAAAAACAAAACACACAGGTTAAATTAATACTATTAAGAAATTGTAGTTTTTAAACGAAACCATGGTTTCACAAAATGGGTTAAGTGAAAACGGAATGAAATATATCAAAGATCATCTTTGTTTTGTAATCAGATTTTGTCAGAATCGACTTCATCATCAACAAACAATATCGGGCTTATATTCAATTAGTGCTATCTACAAACACACCATTTTTCAGGAGGGTAAAAAATCGTTTGGTCCTCGAATTACTAAAGTTTTGCATAATCAATAATCTAATAATGCAAACCCTTATAATATAGGCTATCAATATTGTAAAATATTGATTATACAAAACTTTTATTATTAGAGAACGAATGGAGTTTTGGACATCCTAAAAAAATGGTGAATATAAGCCATCGATATACTTTTCATTTCACATTATTCGTAGAATTATTTTAAAAATCTGTACTATTTTCTATTTAAGATTTATTAACAAATGTAACAAACCACAAAAATAACAAAATGTATCGAATACTTTACTATTATTAATTACTACAACTACTATTTATAATTTCTTGAAAGAGGAACAACAAGATTGAGATGCCAAATTTTATACCTTAAGCCTTATGAGGTCTCGAAAACTATATACAATACTATAGTTAGTCTATGTTACAGGGTGTGTATTAAACAAAAGAAAAACGAACAAGAACTAATTTTGCCAAGATAATGATGAGAATTAAAGAATAAAAGCAAAATATACAAACAACCAAATAATAAGTATAAATAAAAAATAATTAGTATTAAAATAAAAAAGGGGCTCAATGTTCACAAGCAACATACAATGCAAAACAACACATTAAAGAATTTTTAAAAGGTTAAGTGTTAAAAATATAAATAAAAAATAATTACATATAATATTTAAATTTATGAAGACACAGCAAAAGCAAAAAAGCAAAAGACATTTAAAAAATTTAAAACATAATACAACATATACAAAATGAATAAATAGGATAAAATATTATTTATTATTAATAAATTAAGTAAATAAATAAAATTGTTGATTCTTAAAAAAATGGAAAATAAATAAATAAAAGATAATACGTATAATAAAAAGAAACTAAATACAACTTATCACAACACAAGTCAATAAAATTTAACAACAAATAAAACAGAAAGCAAATATATTATTATTGAAACATCATGTCGAACTATCGAATTTGGAAATCTACTGCAAATTGTGTACTTATAATCAACATATTCCTAAAAGCACAAGTTTTAAAAATTTTCTTATTGAGTTTTCAATCCTCTATGAGAAAAAGAGCTGCAAAACAATCGATGGTACTATCGATAGTATCGATACTATTATTTTTAGTGGACTCATCGATGTTTTTTCCCACTATCGATACTATCGAACAAAATTTAATCCTTGTTTAAAAGGGAATACTGTCAATATATTATTATTAACAAAATTTATTGGATACTACTCCAGTTACTGTATATAACATTAGAGTCCAAAAGCGATCCCGTTATTCCCAAATTTGCAGTCTTTAGGAAGTTGACTACAATAGATTCATAACAATAGACTCATTTACCGCACGTTTTTGTTATTGAACTTATGATAATTAGTGCTGAAGGTAAACAAAAGTTGTAAATGAAATAGTACTATCTAAACTAGTATCTGTACCATCGTAGAGCCCAATACTAGTTAAAAGTTTGTAGTGTGTATCTGTGTGTCTGTCTGCACTATCGTAGACCCCAAACGTAGTTAGAAGTTTGTATTGTGTATCTGTGTGCCTGTCTGCACCATCATAGAAGCCAAACGGCTAGACCGATTTATTTGAAAGGCAACTTTCTCGAGAGAGTTCTTAGCTATGATTGCAGAAATTTGGTCCAGCCGTTTAGAAGTTATCACCTCTTTTCAGCTAGTATCCTCTTAAATCTGTGTGTGTGTGTGTGACAACGTAGCTACCAAACGGCTTAGTCGATTTTAATTTAGTTTTTTTTTAAGGTGACTTGATCTTAAATCTTCGAAGCTACGTTTGAAGAAAATAGGTCAAGCCGTTTTGAAGTCATTGTCCAATTTCTTTGATGGTTTTAAAATTTTTAATTCAATGTTATTATTTAAAGAATATATTGTTACCTTAATATAGAAACGCCTCAACTCATAATTTTTTTATATCGAGTATTTTCCCTATTTCGCTAGATGCATCTTTAATCTATCGGAATATATAAAAAAATTCGATCGATTTGAGCAAAATAATGTGTTGAGGGCGGTGTTGGCTGAATGGTTAGCGCGTTTGACTACAAACCCTGAGGTCTTGAGTTCAAGACTAGTTTCAAGCAAGCCAGCAACATATTTCATTTTTCTGATTTGCATTGGTGTGTTATTGTGTTGGTTGTTGTTGAAATGTTAAAGTGATGAAGGCATATCACTGATCAATTTGGTAGTACCGGCAGCGATTAATATTGACATATCCTAATGCACTTCCCAGCACCCTCCTTCGTCGGTATTGTAATAAAATGGCTACATAGCTTAAAACAAATTAATGCCTCTACTTGACACTAGAAAGTGTACAACACTGCTCAACAAAAAACGCGCAATAGCAGAGTTGTCCTCTCTACACTATCACTTTCCCAAAAAAGGTAACACAATAATTAATTCACTGGTGAGCATTAATTGCCTGATTGTGTTACTTCTCTTTAAAAAAACCGTTTTTATGTTAAGGTAACGATATAAAACATTGTACGAGATTATAGAATAATTTTTTTTCGGTTATATGTATTTATTTATTTTATCTTCAATAACATTGAAATAACAATAAGTAATCAAATCTTAACTCTAAAATTTTAATTTTTAAGTCCAGCCAGTGCCAGACAAAAATATTTGTTTCAGCGGTTGGTTGTTTGGTTGTTTACGTCTCTCGTGTTCGGCTGAGAGCAAGAGTGTCCCTCCTTCTCAGCCGAGTGTGGCCTCTAAAGTTAATGATGTTTCGGGCTAGGGGATTTGGGTGCAACACAAGTCTTTTTATGTAGTTTGTCACGTGTTTAGAAAACACTGTCTTAACCGGCGGCACATCTAGGTCTTTATGAATTCGCTTGTTTCTAACATACCATGGGGCTGCTGTAATCGTACGGAGTATTTTATTTTGTTGCCTTTGAATTTTTTCTACATTTGATGCCGAGGCAGTGCCCCATAACTGGATTCCGCATTACCATATTGGTTTTAGAATAGAGTTGTATAGAAGAAGTTTACAATCTAGGCTTAGAGTAGAGTTCCTTCCAATGAGCCAATTCATTTGAGCTGCTTTTAATTTCATTTGGGTCACCTTTGCATTTATGTGTGACTTCCATGTTAGACGACGATCAAGATGAACACCGAGATATTTTACTTCAGTGTGTTGAGGTATAGTTTGGTTATTTATTTGTATAGGTAGGCAAGTTTTTTTGCACAATGTAAAAGTAATGTGTAGACATTTTTGTTCGTTAATTTTTATCCGCCATTGTTTTAGCCATTGTTCCAACTGGGGTATATAATCTAGCAAATTGCGGGTGGCTTCTTGATGGCTTTTGTGAACACTTAGAAAAGCTGTATCATCAGCGAATGTTGATATGTGTATGTTACTGCTTACCGGCAAGTCAGAGGCATATATCAGATATAATACAGGACCGAGGATGCTGCCTTGAGGAACTCCGGCTTCGATGGGTTGCGGAGGGCTTTGAAAATTACCTTCTTTAACAACAAATTTTCGCTCAGTTAAGTAGTTTTCTAAAAGTTCAAGGATGTTTTCGGGTAGGTTTTGCTTTAGTTTATGTATTAAACCTGCGTGCCATACTTTATCAAATGCCTGAGAAACATCGATGAAGAGCGCAGAACAATATTTCTTTTCTTCGAAGGTTTTTCTAACCACGTTCACTAGTCTATGTGTTTGTTCAATCGTGCTATGTTGTCTCCTAAAACCGAATTGGTGGTCTGGAATGCATTCAGTACGATTCAGTATGGGTGTTAGCTTACTCATAAGTAGATTTTCAAATAGTTTTGACATGTTAGACAACAGGCTTATAGGCCTATAGGACTCCACCTTCGTATGATCTTTGCCTGGTTTAGGTATCATGGTAATCAGCGAAACCTTCCATTCTGCGGGATAGCATTTGAGGCGCAAAATACTGTTAAAAATAAATATAATTATCCGTTTTGCAGTATAGGGTAGCTCTAAGAGCATTTTATTGCTTATTTTATCAGCGCCTGGGGCTTTTTTCGAGTTTAAGCCAGCAATATAGTGTACAATCTCACGAATGTTGAACCTTAAAGTAACATCTGGTATAGCGAGGACTGGTGGCAGCTCAACTATAGTATCAGACGTATTCTGCAGGTGGTTTACAAACAGAGTACCTTTTTCAGCGTCAGTTCTTGCCCAGTCTCCATTCGAAGCTCGCAATGGAGGCTTATATATCACTGGTCTTTTGAGGCCTCGGGCTGCTCTCCATAGCGAATAGTCTATTTGAGGTGTTGCGTCGAGCCCATTTAGAAAGTTTTGAAGAGAAGCGGTTTTTTGATATTCTAGTAGAGTTTTCAGCTGTTTAGTACATTCCTTCAACCTAGATTTTAGCTGAGGGGATCTGTAGCGTTGCCATTCTCTACGAACTCTTCTTTTTTCGGATAAAAGCCGTTCTACATCTGCTGAAAAAATGTTATTATATCTCACCTGAAGATTTGTAGTAGTAGCATTTAGAGCAGCTTGCTTAAGGTTTGCCTCAAACATTCTAATAGAGTCATCTATGTCAGCAAGCGTTTTTAATGGAATATTTTCTGGGTAATGAGCACTCAAATATTTTTTGTATTTCAACCAATTTATACGTGTGGTTGTCATCGTTAAATCACAAGTGGGTGAATATGTTGTATGTGAATATATAGTGACAATAGTTGGTGAGTGATCTGAAGACAAATCTAAAGATGCTTCAACTTGGATCGTTTCGCTGGGCACACCCTTTACTACTCCAAAATCAATTACATCAGGTATTTTTCGGCGATCTGTTGGCCAGTAAGTTGGCTGCCCACTTGATATAACATTTAACCGCATTTTTGAAATTGTGTCAAACAAATCATAAAAAATTATTTTATAAAAGTATTGCTAAATAAATTCCTATATAGGGTTAAAACCCTAGCATTCTTCTAAATATTCAATACTATCGATAGTATCGATAGTTTTCTAACGAACTATCGAAATTATCGAGTGGGGCGACTATCGATAGTTTTGGAGCTCTAATGAGAAATTCGATATTTCGCAAAAAAGCGCGCCGTACTTAATGCAGGACTAATATTGGTTCCATTTTACACTATACCTTTTAAGCCGTCCTATTTTATTACAAATTTCTCTTTAAAGCCTCTACGAAAAGTCATGAATATTTACATTAAGACTTTTCTTCATGCCTTTTTTGACATTTACGTAGTGAAATTTTTAGGCACAAAGCACTGTTCACTTGCCTTACTGAATCCCAGTAATCCAAAGAAATCACGAATATGTAGGATTTGTGTTCCGGAAGTAGTGCATCTTTGGAGTATGTCTAATGATGTTGGCATAGGCTTGCCATTGCAAGAACTTCTCTTTTTCGATCCCTAATCACCGAATCGGAAGCGATGTTAAGATACAATTTCTGGTTGGTTCTCCATAATGATATTTCCCCGCCGAAAAAATGGTGAAAATTTTTCCATTTTCGCAACCCGTTTCTTTTTATGTGAATCTAAATGCAAAACATAGTTTTTATTGAAAAACCTTTCTGAAAATAAACTGGTTTCGAATAATTTATGTTTTCATATAATTCGGCATGCCGGGTTTTATATGTCGATTAACCGGTTTTCTTCACGGAAAATAATTTTCTAAAAAAAAGAAACTTTTTATACTTATATTTAAAAAGATACCATGAATGATATCTTCTCACTTTTTTAATTTTTTTTTATTTTAGCGAGCGTTTATTCTACCTTCAGTATAATTGAAAATATCAAAATAAATAATCAGTTCAAATTTCTTCATCCTGTCACATATTAAAGTTTGGATATGAAAAAAATTTTAAATATTATTTTGTTAATATGTACTCGTAACTTAAAAATCAATAGAAACAAAAATTAATTAAGTACAGCAAATTGTTTCGGTTACTTCAAAGATACAAATAATTAAAAACCATTACAATTCATTTTTAAATAAAATTATTTTTCGAAATTTCGCTCTCAGGCCCGCCCGCTATCAGATTTTGAACACCAACTCTACAACTCTTTTGGCAACATGATTCCAACTTAAATACAATTTCCAACTTACATAAAAGTTTTTTGTTATTCTTAGCATTTGCTTAATTACTGCGAGTAATTTGTCTATTGGGCGCAATTCAGGGCATTTAGGGAGTTGCAGTCCTTTTATTGCTTTATGAAAATCGTGATTATATCAATTGAGTTTCCTCACTTAATTGCGAATAAAATCAAAAGTTGAAATCGTTTTTAATGAAATACGGCGTGTTTTGCTTGGAACATATCAATCCAAATGCCTGTAAAAAATACGGATGTTGTGTTGTTTTTTATTTTTTATGAATTTTTTAAAAACAAATTCAAAAACATTATTTGCAAGGATTAAAGATAATTTTGATTTCGTGTTGCAGTTGTTTTAATGGAAACCCCAAAATTTTCCACGCCATGCCTGATTAATTTAAACTGCTATGAAATACGTTATACATTCTTGAATAGTGTGTATAGCCGTAATATTATTTAATGTTAAATATATAAAATTTTTTTCGTTTCCAACCTTTGTTTTTAAAATATAATTTAAAAAACATGTTCAGACCTAATTAAATTTATCAAACCAAATACCAAGGCGAATTCATACTAGGTGGCCGCAAGAGCCCAGCTGCTTACGAAAATGTTTACACATCTAACATGTCAGCAGTGTTAATGTATCTGCTTTTTTGACAGGCCAAAATGTAAATTCTCCACGGCGAATTCTCTTGTGACAACCTGGTGTTGATCTACCAATAGATTTCAAACGAATATTAAAAATATTATTTAGCGAAAGCCCGAAATTTGACCTCATTGTAGCATTTCAAAAATGTTTCTTATATGGAAGCTTTGTATTGAGGTTCTTTCTGAATACAACAACAACAAAAAAGAATCATCCAATTCGGTCGGATCGTTTTAAGTCGAACTTTTTTAGGAAATAAAATTATTCTTTGTTTGAAAAAATTTTAATTGTAAGTACCTTTTAAGTGTGTGGCTGTATTCACTAATGGGTAGATTATGGATTGCAACCGAACCTAAGTTGGGTTGCCAGTTACTAAAAACGATATTACAGATGGCAACTAGCAACTGAGAACTTTTAAATTCAGTTCTTTTTTTCGTGATTTTCTGGCAACCACAAATTTTTAGTTGCCATTTGGCAACGCAACTGAAGTTCGGTTGCTATCCATAATCGACCCATAAATTGCTAATAAAATCAACATTTGCTAATCGATTTTCATGATATATTGCTTATTTTGTGCGTAAGATGCCTGTCCTGAAAATTTTTTATTTGATGTTATTTTGTAAGTTAAAATAAGGCTTTTGATAAGGTTTACCATGTAAACTTTACATTTAAATTTTTGAGGCGAGAAGTTAAAAGGTCTTTTGTGGAGGACTTGAGCTCAAAGGGCCAGCGTTGCCAGTTTAGCCTTTACGTGGCTAGATTTAGCCTTTTAGTCTCGAAATTTGGGTTTTAGCTTCGTTGCTTTTTTCTAGCCTTTTTTTATTTTTCATTTAGCCTCAAAAAGGCTAAATTTTTTCTCCACATTGCAATTTTTTTTATTTTAATGTCAACTTTTGCAATAAATGAATAAACATTTATTTGTAGTTTTCTTGTAAACTTTGGCAATAAATGAATATGTTTTGTTAAACTGGAAACTTTTCTATAAAATGGTACCAAAATTATTTTTATACTCCTTTTATTTTCATTGTTAGAGCCCTAAAGAAAATAGTATGCTCTACATAAAATAAGCTGTATTTGAAGCAGAGACCGTATATTAATACTTTTAAATTCATATTTTTTGTTTTTTTCGTATCAAAAAACAAACACTTGTCATTAAAAAATTATATATATCCCAAGGCGAATTCATACTAGGTGGCCGCAAGAGCACAGCTGTTTACGTAAATGTTTACACATTTGGCCTGTCAGCAGTGTTAATGTATTAGCTTTTTTGACAGCCCAAATGTTAATTCTCCACGGCGAATTCACTTGCGACTACCTGGTGATGATCTACCTTGATTTATCCATTTGGATTTTTTTATTTAAAACAAAGTATTTTTATTTTCTTTTCGAAAGAAAATAAAATAAAAATCGTTTATTAATTATCGTTTATGTTGTTATTTTCAAATTTTTTCATCGGATGAAAAAATTTTATGTGTACTATAAGAAAAATGTGTTGTAAGAAAAAATCATTTAAGGAAACCAGTAAAATAATAAAATTTTTATGTGCATAATTTTGATTAAAAATTGCTAAAACTGTAAGGAATGACAAAATTTTGAAAAAAAAAATCGCGAAAATGGCGAAAATTCGCAAAAACTTGCTAATAGCGGCATGATACCAAAGTCTAATATGGTTTAAAAATCGTGTAAACTATAAAGAGCCTAACAACTGGCAGAAAGTCGCTCCTATCCCGAACATTGCAAAAATTCGCGAAAAATTTCAAAATCGAAAACAAGCCCTAACATTGATTAGAAACCGCCAAAGCCTCATGTTCACGAAAAATTGCTAAAAATATTGAAGAAATCACTAATATTGCAAGGAATAACAAAATCTCAGCAGAAATTGCTAGCATCTCGGAAAGTCCAATGTATAGTAAAAGGTTTTGTTCTTTAATTTTGGTGTGAAATATTTCCAAATATTTAAATTTTGAAGAGTTTGAAAAAAAACAATCATTTGAAAATTTTTCTTTTCTGATTTATCGTTGAAGATTTTTTATTTTAATATTTGAACTTAAGCCAAATGATAATACCTTCCGACTTATACACATTTTCAGTTCAAATAACAATTACGTGTAAATATTAAAATTTGCGACGGCACCCACAAGAAAGTTGAATACATGTGTGGTCTCTGCGGTCTAATTTAAAAACTGAAAATCAAAATCCAAATTATGACATAAAGAAATCTGTTTAAAAACATGTACAGCAACAATAGCTTGATTTATCGTGGGCGGAGCTTACATACAAGCAAAACTAAAAATAAAAATAAGAGTTGGAAACATTGGAATAAAGAATCAGAAGGTGAAATTTGTTTGGCTCGCCATATTAATAAAAAAGAATAGGATAACTCACATTCTATTTCCTCATAAAATTTGGTTAAATAGCTGATGTTTCATTAATACTAGTATCCACGATCAAACGTGGTAAAAGCGAACAAAGGATGCTGATGATGCCAGCGTAGCCAAAATTGTGGTTTCGCCTGATATTCGGTTTAGGCCAACTTTTTGGCCGAATACCGAAACCGAAACTTTTTATTCTCTATAAATAAGGAAGTTAACCGAGATAGTATTTTCCAAATTTAAAATATGCCACCGCCATGTCTGTTTTTTCCGTCCCATAACTTTTAAAATTGAATGAAAATTTTACTTAGCTTTATAAAGCGCAAATAAAAGATATACATAGTAACATAAAGTATTCAACAGTTTGTTGCCAAAATAAATAGTATAAACAAGGGAATGGTAAGACGATTTCGATTCCAATCGAAAATCTATTGTTTTAATAAATCGATTTTTCGCAACCGAATTTACTTCTACAATTTTGCACTGAATTGATTATTTGTTTTTCAAAATAGATTTTTTAAAATAATTTCAAAATAAGAAAAAATCTCATTTTCAATCTTCACGATAAATTCAATGCCGCCGAGAAAAATTATTTATTGTGTATATCATCGATGAAACGCGGTCGTATGCAAAAAAACTCTTGTATGTACTCAATGTATGTGTACCGAACCCAATACCGTTCTATTCATCATTTAAGCTAATTTTATGCCAAGTTTTTATTAGTCATATGCTCGTAAATGTTTAAATTTTATATTTGCTCGGGGGAATGAGATATATTCAATTTTTAATATTATTTTGACTGACACTGCACGTATGTAGAAATACTCTTACGACCTTTTTCACAGTGTATAGTTAAAAGTTAATGTATACTTTAACGGAGAGTTTTGTATGCCGAATTTGACGTTAAAGACCACGTTAACTTTTAGTCACATTGTGAAAAGGGCCGTTAATAAAATAAATGACTTTTCAGTTCTGTTAAGTTTTTAATATGTTAATATCAGCTAATGCTAAAAAAGTTTCGGCAAGTTTCGGATTTGGCCTTTTTGCCGAATATTAGATTCGGTTCGGGTTCGGCCTCAAAAAACTAGTTTCGGTCGGACTCTAATAACTTCCGATTTTTGGAAATACATTTTCATCAGCAAAAATATTTATATGATATGGAAATAAAAAATAAAAAGTTTCCGGGTCTCTGATTTGAAGCACCTTCTTATTTAAACACTATGCAACAAAATGAAACTTTTTTCATGACCTTTGAGCACCACTACACTTTTTTGATGTGTTGTGGTCTCCTAACTACAAAAACAGTCGAAATTTAAAATTCTATGGATAGGTTTTATATATTTTTTTCCCTCTCGAATTTGGTAGTTTACTCGTTAAGTTGGTAAAATTTCCCATACATTTTGCTTTCAAAAATTTTTTAAATAAGTTTTACAGCAATAAAATATATGGAAAATTTTACCAATTTAACGAGTAAACAGTTACCGAATGTGGTGTGAACTCCACCAATATTTTTTTATATACTCATTGGTTTCGGAAATATTCAGACCGCAATGATAAAAAATATATTTTGTTAATCAAAATTTAAAATTTTATTTTACATATTACAACAAATAATATATTAATTACAACAAATAAAATAAGCTTTATTTCATGAAAATCGATGGATAAATATTGATTTTATTCATAATAAAGTGAAGTCACTTGATTTTTGAAAATTTTTGAATT
The DNA here is from genome assembly GCA_956483635.1 of Panzeria rudis. Classification (NCBI taxonomy): domain Eukaryota; kingdom Metazoa; phylum Arthropoda; class Insecta; order Diptera; family Tachinidae; genus Panzeria; species Panzeria rudis. Next base: position 203,025,728 of record OY101447.1, read on the forward strand.
TTACACTGTACAGCAAAAATATTTTTTTATAGCAAGGTTCAAACGATCACCAAATAGTAAAAGTGGTAAGTATTTGCAATTTTCGATTTTTTATACATTTTTAAAAAATAAAAATTTTCCAACTCTGTATAAAGAAAATATGTATATTTTTCATCATTGCGGTCTAAATAATTCCGAAGCCGGGTAGTTAAAGGTAATTTTTTCAAGTTTTTAGTGGGTTTTCAATAAAAAATATTTTGCGGCTTTTTAGCGTTTATTTTTGTGCGATTAAGCTTAAGTCTTAACAATAATATATGTTGGTTATACATATAACCCCTTTGTATACACTTGCGAAATTTCAAGGTGGTGCCGCTTCTAGTTTCGGAGTTATAGAGCAAAAGATGGACGAAAGTTTGATTTACAGTGCTATTCTCGAATTTATGATAACTATCACTCCATTGTTTTAAATAAAATATTTCTTGTCACAGTATTTTAAATACCTATTATAGAATTTCAGTTTTAATATTAAAGCTTTGTTGTTTTAAAATTTATAGCATTTTATCAAAATTAAAAAATACAATTTGAAAAGCTTTTATGTTTGTTGAACAAATATAAAATTCATATTTTTTAATATGGCAAGAGCTTTATAATTGATAGCATGTTTACCCCTTTATATCTCGATGTAACAGATATGTTCCAAGTTTTTAATTTTTATATTGCATTATTAAATTAATTATGTGTTGGCCAAAGTCTTCGGCAAATAATCGGTATTGCTTTCTTCTGTTTAAGTAAAAATTATTATCAAAGAATTGTTTATTAACTTTTATAAAATTATTGGACTGGAGAAAACAAATAGCAAACTGCTACTTTTGTAATTTTGGTGAACTATGCCATCCGCAGGTTTTTAAACAGTGGTTTCGCTCGGACATAATATTGGTCATAAGGTTTACAAGAAGTTATTCTAAAATAGTCAGTCCTGATGTGAAATAAATATGGAATTACAGCATTGTTGTGATAAATAAATATTTATAACAACAATGATATGACAACTACGAACGTTTTGATATCACATGAAATACAGAAAAAGGCTGATTTGAAAATAACTTTTTCTTTTTCTATCATTAATTTCTTTTTTATTTTAATCTTAGATATACATATGTATTTATGTACATCTAACTAAAAAATGTTAAAACCATTGCAGGTTAATAAAGGATATACATCATTGAATTCAAGAAAATTTACTTTTATTGAGGATGTCAAAAAGAAACTGTAATTTTTTAGTAATCAGTTTTTGATATCGTCCCTACCATGTGAAACTATCCAATATGCAAAACGGTACTTCTGAAAAGAGCTCAAACACCCGTCAATAGTGAACTCATAGCGTATTCCTAAACTTGGAAGTTATCAAACATTTCTGAATTAGTTTTCAATATTCTATAAGAAATTCAACATTTTCCAGCGAAGCGTATCGCACTCATTTGAGAATCATGGTAATGAATCTAAAAAAAATTTTTGCATATTGGATAGTTTGACATGGTAGGGGCGATATGTGGAGTTCAATATTTAGAATGAAGTGAGTTTGCTCGAGATCATTGGTGGTTGTACCACATTATTTTAGCCTGGTGTAAAGATCATCTAAAATTTATCAATTAGGTATAAAAAAATATTTTGAACCTTTTGGTAACAAAGGGTTAAATTTAATTTTTCAAATATATTTATTAATTATTTGAAATGTCAATCAAATATGAATATCCTCTAATTTGGTACAATATAACACCACTTATATGAATGATTTCTATAGGAGCCTACAAAAATAGATGTTCCGTTCTAGATTTATCAGTAAAAGTAAACTTTTTGATGAATTTTTACAACAAATTTTTATTGTCATATACTGTTGTGTACATGATAACTAGCATTGAAAATTGATAAAAAAAAAGCTTTTATTTGAAATCCAGAATAGGTATTTGTGACTATTGTCATAAATGTTTCTACTATCACAAAATTTTTGTTATAACTGGTTCGAGATTAGCACTGTTAGATTATTAAATACAATTATACTGCTTTCCAATTTTGTTTTATTTTTAAAATTTTTTAATGCATTTTTTAAGCAATTTAGGCTGAGGCCACACGGGCATTTTTAAAACGCGGCGTTTCTGCTTTTCATATTAAATTTTAAGTTTTAAAAAAATAGAACTTTCAAATTCTATATAAAAAGCAGCAACGTCGCGTTTTAAAAACGCCCGTGTGGCTTCAGCCTTAGATGTTCTAGGCACGGTGAGAATATTTTCGTTTTCATTTAGGCCATTGTCCGGATAACGGTTTATTCGTGATTTTCAATCTTTACTTGTCTTTTAACCTTATTCGATTAAAATAAAGTGCAAAAGTACGCCTCGAATAGTTGACAACAGGATTTTAAAATGTTGCTTTATTCTGAATTCGTTGTACACAGGCTTTTGAATGCATACTTTACACATGCACTCGCACACATATTTAGACTTTGTAGTTTTGACAGCGGATTTTAGAATTTTGCTATTCTAAATTCGTTGTATAGAAGCAGTGTAGCCAGATGAGGGGATTTGTCCCCAACTTTGGGATTTCAACTTTTATTTGGGGACAGATTTGCTTGGGGAGGGATTTGGGAATTTTTTATACGATTAAATCTTACATTATCCTTTGTATTTTAAGTATGATTGACATAATTTTGAAAATATGATTTTGTATATATTAATGGCCGTTCAGGAGAAAATTTCATATGAAAAGCTAATAAATAACAAATGACCATACTACAAAAAAATTCTTTGATCAGAAAAGTCTTTTTGTATGAAATCGTGCAAAATTTTACCATGTCACATGCACAGAAAAAAATATCATCAAACAGCCACTAACAAATCAAGTCATTAATATTTAATTTAAATTCAAAAATATATTTAATTAATATAACATATTAGGATATTGATACAACAAACACAAAAAATTTTTCAACAAACTGAGTAAATTAAATTTTTTGTTATGTATGGCACAAAAATCCAACAGTTTTTGTAAATATTCTTGATAAAAAAAACTTTTGAAAAATTCAACAATCATCATAGTTAATTAAAATTTTTCTACCCAATTAAATTACTTAATAAATGGTTTGTTAAATTATATCATAACGGAATGCACACACGTATACACGTAAGTACGCCAGTCTATTAGTCCAGAGGTCGCCGGTTCGATTGCAGCCAAAGACATTTGGTGCTTTCACAGATATAACAATTATGTATGATAATAAATAATAAAATTTGGTTCAAAATTTTAACAAATCACATTGTTAATATAACAATAATTTCAACTGATATAATTTTAAAATCTAACAAAAAAATTTTAAAAAGCATTCTAGCCAGTACACTACGGGAGTCAACAAATTATTTGTTGATATATTTAATTGAAAATATTTTTTGTAAAACAACGTTTTTTGAGAACCCTTTTATTAAAAATATTTTTTCGTTAACACCTCAGTTGTGAATAACACAATAATTTTAATTGGAGTTGATTTTATTTTCTAATGTCACAAATGCCGTGTTTGTATTTACAAAAATCGTTGTGGTGCCATTTGAAAAAAAGTTTTAATTGTATTTACAAATAAATTTATTTCATTTACAAATCTTTTATACGAGAATTGCATCACTACTAAATGCATAGTAATCACAACAAATTCCAGTGATACCATTGATAAATTTTTCTCCATGTCCGTTTTGCTCCATGCTAAAGTTTGCAACATATTTTGTAATAACTACGATGGCACTATGAAAACTACTACTATATAGTGGCGAAACTTTTCTAAAACATGCAAAACTTGTTTCAAAACCATTAGTAATAATAATTTTTATCACAACAATGTCCGAAATCGAAGATAGGCTGTGAACACCGAAAATCAATATTTTTTAGTCGCTTAAGCTTTTGAACTGGAAAAATTCAGAAATTTCAATTTGATTTTAAAGAAATATTTCCATATCTCCTGGACTGCTAACAGGATAGAGAAGCCTTCGGAGTAAAAAAAATGGGTTGTGACATTTTTACTTCACTAGCTTTTCGCACCTCTTATCAGCAAATAAAAAAAGGTTCATTAAACAAATTTCTCGGAAAATTCAGTATAAATCCCTTATTATTTAATATACAATTGTAATAACACAATTATGTATGGTAGGTATAAAAATATATATTTTAATTGAAATTTGGGGACAAATTTGGAGATTTTTCTTTTTCAAATGGGGATTTTGGGGACTTCATTCTTTAAATTGGGGACACAAGGTAACATTTTTCTGGCAACACTGTATAGAAGCTTTTGAATGACTACTTCGTTATATAGAGGCTATATAGCTCAGAATTTCTTCGCTATAGCTATAGTATTTTTGTATCAAACATTTTGCAATAACGAGGTTTTCTCAGGAGACTTAGAAGAAATTCGTTATATTGAATGTTTTCGTTATATCGAAGTTCCACTGTATATACATATAAGTATGTCGTTAAAGCGATTCACAGAAAACAATATTTTACTAAAACTCTCATATTAAAGATCGGTCTTTGTAATGAGGTTTCCTAAAACATTTGCGCTGGACCGTGTCTAAAAAAGGTATATTTTTGTAGTTTTTTGCATATATATTTGTATTTTCTCCCAACACAACATATAAAACAATACATCGTTTGAAAGATATTTTGAAGCTGCATCCAATGGTAATTAAACTTTAAAAGCAATTCTAAAAAAATTGTAAGTTTCAGACAGCGCCCTCGTTGAATTGGAACTCCAAGGGAAGCACGATCAGCTCACCAAAAAGAAATAAAACACCAAAAGAAATGTTTAAGGCTTTTTTCTATATTTCAAAGAAGGTCAACTAACAAATATACTAGGGATGTAACAAATACCGATACCGATACCGATATATCGGCGATACTTCAGATTTTCCGATACATCGGTATCGGCGATATTTTACTGTCGATACGACGATACTTTAAAAAAAATTTTCACAGCTTTTTTTAACAAATAATTTATTTTTGTCCGATTTTACCATGAACTAAATTCACTTCGTTATTTTTTAAATCTTATTAATATCAAATTTAAAAATTAATAATATTTATGCTGTTATTTTGTAAAAAAAATGATTTATTTTTTGTTAATTTTACCATGAATTCAAGTTCAAGTCGTTGTTTTATAAATCTTATTCCAGCAAAAAAAAAAGATACTCCAAAGAAGTCATGAAAATGTAGAATTCGCGACCTGGAAGTATTGCAAATTTGGATAATTTCTAATTAGTTTTACATATCCTTGCCATTGCAAGAAGTTCTGTTTTCGATTACCAATTCGGTGGAAGCGATGCTAGGACAAATTTCTTTTTCGGTATTCTATAATGATTTTTCCTCAAGGAAAAAGGATAAAAAATTACACATTTTCACAATTTTTTTATGCGAATTTAAACTCAGAACTGTATTTTCATGTAAATTTAAGTGAATAAATATAAACTTAGAAGTCTTTTAATAATTAGCTATAAAGTTATTTAGAAGAATATTAGTTGAGAAATGTCCTTTAAAAAATTGATTTTTTACAAAGCATGGCGAGTATTTTTTAAAATTATAAAGGAATTACACATATTTTCTTGCTTTTCTACTAATTGTCTGCATATTTTTAATATAGATTTTTTGGAAGCAAAGAAAATGTAGCTCCTTAAAAATTACTTCCAATGTTTTATCAATTTTAAATATTCTCTCTTATAATGTAATTTTGTATAATAAAAAAATTGCGCTTGAGTTTTGTTAATCTAAACTTGAACTCAATTTCAATATTCGTATCGGTATCGGAATCGGTATCGGCGATATTTATTTTTAAATATCGGTATCTGTATCGGATCGGCAAAACGGCGTATCGTTACATCCCTAAAATATACTTTCCTTCACTTCTAATCCACAAATGATTACCAAAAGTATGTCTACAAGAGCGAGTGCCAACGATATGGCTCAAATTACAATTAAAAGCCAACGAAAATGGCACTAATCGAAAACTACAAATCCGAGGCAATGATAAAAAACTAAAGATTAAAAAGTAGCGCCCCCTAGATGTCAAATCACATCCCGTACGTATGGCACCACTATAAACTCCTACCCAGGAGTGGAAACCACCATCGTTCAGACGTGAACAAAGTTAATTCAAGCAAAAAGAGTTTATAGTTATTACTAGGGATGTAACCGATACCGATACCGATATATCGGCGATACTTCAGATTTTCCGATACATCGGTATCGCTGACATTTTACTGTCGATACGATCATATATTAAAAAATTGTTCGGAGTTTTTTTTTAACAAATTATTTATTTTTTGTTAATTTAATCATGAACTAAATTCATTTCGTTATTTTTTAAATCTTATTAATATTAGTTTTAAAAATTATTATTTTGCGCTGTTATTTTGTAAAAAAAATAATTAATGTTTTTTAATTTTACGATGAACTCAAATTCACTTCGTTGTTTTTTAAATCTTATTCCCAGCAAAAAAGACACACGACTTATTGTAATCGCTATAAAATACGCTTTATATGGAAATATAAAAATGGGTAGGTTTTCAAGCAAATTGTTGCAAAAAATACGCAAAATTTTAAAACATCGGAATAAAATTAAAAAATTTCATTTTTCTTTTAACGATATTGCCATGAAATATAAGGCAGAAAGCTTAAGTCCTCCTCTATTCGACACTTTTTAAAAATTGAAAATCGGTGCAGAAACAACACAGTCAAAATTGTTTTTGTCCGTGAAGACCAAAAAAAAAAATTATTTTTAAATCGATAACTTCCGATTTTGATGGTGTATTGCAATTTTTGAAATGGCAAAATGATCTACTCAACTAGACCTACAAGCTTCACTAAGTCGTTTTTTACGAGCTAAAATACATGCCATTTTGTGACAGCGTGTAATTAAGCTATTAAGTTATTTAGAAGAATATTAGTTTATAAATGTCCTTTAAAGCACGGCGAGTATTTTTTTAAATTATAAAGGAATTACAAATTTTTGTTTGCTTTTCTACTAATTATCTGCATATTTTTAATATAGATTCTTTGGAAGCAATGCAAATGTAGTTCCTTAAAAATTACTTTAAATTTTTTATACCGGGTTAATAATATTAATTTTAAATATCAGTAATCTCTTACACTGTAATTTTGTATCATAAAAAATTGCCTTTCTTGAGTTTTGTTAATCTAAACTTGAACTCAATTTCAATATTCGTATTGGTATCGGTATCGGCGATATTTATTTTTAAGTATCGGTAACGGATCGGCAAAACGGCGTATCGTTACATCCCTAGTTATTATTCTATAAAGAATAATTGACGACTATATCGCAATTAGTTAAACGTTTTATTTTAAGGCCTCCAAATCATTTTATAAAGAGCTTGCCGTAATGTTTCTTATTTTTCTTGAAAAAATTCCAGGACGATTGTTATCGTTAAGTACATGCAAGTTACAGTACTATACTCGACTGAGCTGAATTTTACATATCCTGAGCCACAGTTTGTCTAAATGTCTTTGATTATTCACTTTATTTATTTTAAAATATCCCCTTCTTTGCCTTCAGGGTTTCATAAATTGCGTCAACTTATAATATATATAAGTAGTGTCAACTCAAAGTTTTTACAGATTCTATGAGCTTAAAATTTCCACTACACCTTACAAAATTTGTCCCCTAATTCTGCGGAAAATCACTCAAAGTTCCTTTAATATCGAATTATTTACTTTAGGAAATGATTAAAGAGAACTGTAATTGATACTTATACAAAGTCACTTTGATACTTTGTTCTGTTACAGTGATTAAACGACACTCATTACTAAATTCATCTTGCATGTAATTTTCGAATCAAGCAATAATTTTCTCGTAGACGGATTAGGAGAAATGGTGTGACTTTAGTTTCATTGAATTTTTATGAAATTTCCGTATAAGTTTGAACCGCTCACATTTTTACTTTGTATTAAAAATTTTTTATGGACATTTTAGTGCGTGTTTATCGATGTCGAAGGAGTTCTTTCTTTCTTACCGTTACATTTGAAACAAGGACAAAGTTTTAGAATTTGTTTTTGTTTCAAATGAAATTGTAAGAATGAAAAATGTCCTTCGACATCGATAAACAGTGTATTAGTATTTAAAAACATAGCAACTTTAAAAGAGAACTTAAACAGTTTTATCGTGTAAATGTAGTCATACAGTCAGTCAAACGAACTTTTGTAATATTTAAAAAAACCTTGATAATTTTGATATTGAAGAAAACCAGGATTATAATAAAATTTTTTTATATGAATAAAATAAATTTGGCGGTCACTTTATATACATATATATGTAGGTCAAATAAGTTCATATATTTATGAAATAACGTGTATTTTTAATTTCCCGTTTTCACGGAAAATTTTTAGACTTTCCCAGGAAAACAGGAAATTAAAAGCAGACTTTTCCCGGGAATTCCCGATTACCAAACCCTAATACATACATATGTGGTTATCAAACGTACAAAACATACATTTGCATCTATGAAAACATGTAGGTTTTACATAATTGCAAGTATTTAATTTAATTTTATATTGTAATTCAATTCCATGAAAAACTCAAGAATACTGTGCATATAATATTTAACACTTCACTTGAAATACGCTGCAAAAAAGCAATTAAAATACGACCAATAGTGTTGGCAAAATTGTGACCATGTCTTTTGACCGACATAAATACATGTCACCCATTTGCTCCAATAGTGTCATAACTCAAAAAACTAGTTTTGCAGAAAAATTTTAATTTTGCATGCAACTTAATGCAAAAATAAAAGTTCATTCTTCTCTCAAGAGTTGAGTATACAAGATATATGTATTAATGATATTTTTACACAATAGCCCAATTCACAATCTTGTGCAAATGGTGAGCAGTGTGATCACATTTTAAAAATTAATGGAGCTAAATCGTCTTCAGAGAACAGCTAAAAAGGGCTAAAAAATTTGGCAAAGAGCTAAAGAATAGTTTGGAAAATTCAAAAGCGCACGCCTCATAATTTTATTTAGACCGTGAAATTAAATTCCTAATTATACTGAAGCGTAAAAAAACAAAATGGACTCGATTAGTGAAGTCTTCCGGTAGTTATCGTGACTAGAGCTGCAAAACTATCGATAGTCGCCCCACTCGATAGTTTCGATAGTTCGTTAGAAAACTAAAAAATAGTATTGAATTTTTAGAAGACTGCTAGCGTTTTAACCCTATGTAGGAATTTATTTAGCAATTCTTTTATAATATAATTTTTTTATGATTCTATAATCTCGTACAATGTTTTATATCGTTACCTTAACATAAAAACGGCTTTTTTTAAAGAGAAGTAACACAATCAGGCAATTAATGCTCACCAGTGAATTAATTATTGTGTTACCTTTTTTGGGAAAGTGATAGTGTAGAGGACAACTCTGCTATTGCGCGTTTTTTGTAGAGCAGTGTTGAAGACCTTCTGGTGTCAAGTAGAGGCATTGATTTGTTTTAAGCTATGTAGCCATTTTATTACAATACCGACGAAGGAGGGTGCTGGGAAGTGGATTAGGATATGTCAGTATTAATCGCTGCCGGTACTACCAAATTGATCAGTGATATGCCTTCATCACTTTAACAGTTCAACAACAACCAACACAATAACACACCAATGCATATCAGAAAAATGTAATATGTTGCTGGCTTGCTTGAAACTAGTCTTGAACTCAAGACCTCAGGGTTTGTAGTCAAACGCGCTAACCATTCAGCCAACGGCGCCCTCAAATCATTATTTTGCTCAAATCGAATTTCTTATATATTCCGATAGATTAAAGATGCATCTAGCGAAATAGGGAAAATACTCGATATAAAAAAATAATTGGGGCGTTTCTATATTAAGGTAACAATATATTCTTTAAATAATAACATTGAATTAAAAATTTTAAAACCATCAAAGAAAATGGATAATGACTTCAAAACGGCTTGACCTATTTTCTTCAAACGTAGGTTCGAAGATTTAAGATCAAGTCACCTTAAAAAAAACTAAATTAAAATCGACCGTTTGGTAGCTACGCTGTCACAGACACACACATTTAAGAGGATACTAGCTGAAAAGAGGTGATAACTTTTAAACGGCTGGACCAAATTTCTGCAATCATAGCTAAGAACTCTCTCGAGAAAGTCGCCTTTCAAATAAATCGGTCTAGCCGTTTGGGCTCTACGATGGTGCAGGCAGACACACAGATACACACTACAAACTTCTAACTACGCGTGGGGTCTACGATAGTGCAGACATACAAACAGATACACACTACAAACTTTTAACTACTTTTGGGCTCTACGATGGTACAGATACTAGTTTAGATTGTGCTATTTCATTTACAATTTTTGTTTATCTTCAGCACTAATTATTATAAGTTCAATAACAAAAACTTGCGGTAAATGAGTCTATTGTTATGAATCTATTGTAGTCAACTTCCTAAAGACTGCAAATTTGGGAATAACGGGTTCGCTTTTGGACTCTAATGTTATATACAGTAACTGGAGTAGTATCCAATAAATTTTGTTAATAATAATATATTGACAGTATTCCCTTTTAAACAACTGCTGCGGTCAGAATTTATGGATTAAATTTTGTTCGATAGTATCGATAGTGGGAAAAAACATCGATAGTCCACTAAAAATAAAAGTATCGATACTATCGATAGTACCATCGATTGTTTTGCAGCTCTAATCGTGACCACATTCAGGATGCGTACATACAGACAAACGGACGTCCAAGCAGAACTTATTTAAACAGTTGTTTAATTAGTTTAAATAATAAAAATTACATTAAAAATGTCATGAGTGTTAAAAATAGTATTTTTTCTTGATATGTGTGTATATATTTTTTACAAGTGCAATATATGATAATAATAGAGCCATTTAAAGTTTGAAAAATCAGTAGTTTCGCGTGAAGTGAGAGTAGTACCCACCTCAACGCTTCGCTTATGAGGCGTGCAATAGAACTAAAATTATTTTAATGATTTTTCTTAATAATTGTCTCTAAAAATAAAACAATATACATTATTACGAAAAAAACATGTAATTTATTTAACAACACAATTCTCCAGAAGCTTAAACAAAAACAAGAAAAACATAAGTAAAAAAAATATTTTTGTATGCAAAATGTACATTAGGGTGTCTGTTATTTGTCTCTCCTCCAAAATTGGGGCTTGATGCAAAAATGAATTTAAGAAATTTTCACGCCCCTTGATTAAATAACATTTATACGGCGTGATGACTACCCACAAGTCGAAAAATATGAACACATCATGAAAAATTTTCTTCTAAAAAGTTGTCTGTAATGTTTTCAAAAGGTTTTTCCTAACCGACTTTTATCTAAATCGTATATTTAACAAAATAAACAGCAAAATATCGAAAGAGCCCATGACTATTAAAATAACAAAAAAAAGCCATAAATTTGCACATTTCGGTAAACTTTTTCGTTCCCTAGATATTGAAGTTGTTTCTTTAGTTAGTTGGGCCGCTGAACGCCAATCTAAACTCCAATTTTTTGTTTATTAGTTTTAGTTTTCGAGATATACCGTTAGTTCGAAAACAAGGGCACTTGCACGACAAATATTAGCATAACTGGAGAAAGGTTTGCCGTATTCAGTAAAAAAGAAAAACCAAATTCGACAATAAAATTAACTCTTCCCGGCTTAATTATTTATAAGAAAGGTAATTTTTTTTGTTTCGTTTTTAAAAAAAATTTGGGGACTACGTATGAATTATCATTGTTGAAAAAATATCGATATTTCGATATTTTTCATTCGATATATATCCATGCCGATCGATATTTAAAAATATATCGATATATATCGATATCGATATTTTATTTTAATTATTTTTTATTTATTTATTTCAATTGAAGTAATATTAAATAAGCCACACTTGGCCAGTGTAAAAATATTACAGACTAATTCACAAAGGTGATCTTCAACACCTAATATTAAAAATAAAGAGATATAAAATATATGTATAATATATGTACATGCTAATGGTTAAATTAATGGCCCCCCAGCCAGATTTTGTTATTTATTTAAAGATCTATGCCCTATATAGCGACAGTACTTCAAAAGCTTATAATTACATATATCCATATGAAGGATCATTTTGATAGTAAAAATCATTTCAGATTTACATTTAAACTGCATATTCAAAAATAAAGTATTTAATTTGCCGCACACATAAACAAGTGTATTTTTCTCTTAAAAGCAATAATCGAATCTGAAAACATTCTCAGATTTAAAGGTAAGCCATTCCAAAGTCTGGCCACTCTAACCTGAAACGATCGTTCAAAAATAGACGTAGAAATACGTGGTATAAGGATCTGAACATTTCTCATCGATCTCGAAAAATTGAAAATATGACGCAAGTTGTACTGTACTGAGTTTAAGATAAGTTTATAAAAAAAGATTAGCAATCGAAAATTAACAAATTTACGAAAGCTGCAGCCCAAGAATTTTACTACATACGGCGTTATATGCTCCCTGAGTCTAACGTTAAAAATAAACCTAACGACCATATTAAAAACTCTTTCCAACTTATCACTTTTACCACTTGCCCATCCCTAGTTCTCATACGCCTTGTTTAAATTTATTAAATGTATTTACCATTTGATACTTTATAAAGAATACTTACATAAAAATGTAATATGGCGCTTTTTAGTCCAAAAACAGTACCTCAAAAACAACCTTGGTTTGGTCTAATAAAACGTTTTCCAAATTTAATTGATGAAACTGAGGTTAAAAATTTAGTTGACGAATTTAGAGAGCTCCGAAACATACTAATGAATTTAGAAAACGTTACTGTGGCACAAAATCTCAAAAATTACTACAGCAGATAATGAGATAGTGCTTCGTTAACGAAATTTGCATTAAATTTAACATGTCAAACTAGTTGAATCTTTTGTTTGTGAAAGGCCTTTTGCCATTTTTTTAGCAGAGATCTTTTATTACGAAAATCGTATGTAGGTCATATGATAATACGTCATTTGATTATGAAAGGACCCATGTTTGGTAATTTTTTTAACAGAATTTAATAACCAAGCATGGGTCCTTTCATAATCAAATTACGTATTATCACGTCTTTGCTAAAAATAATGACAAAGGACCTTTCATAAACAAACGATTCAGTTCATCTGGAAACGTTGAACGGATATTTTCAAAAGCAAATTTTAATAAAACGAAATACAGACACAGATTACAGAACACCAAATTATTTGTTATACAGAATTTATACAAAGATTTTTTAGCTTAATTTGTTTAAAGTTTATGGTCAAACGGAGTATAAGGGCGCTTAGCGGGATACCAACTCCAAACAAATTTACTTTCTTAGGCAATATCTTTTTGACTTGTTACACGGTTAAACGTATTTCAACCCCGTTTAACCATCAACTCTAAAAGATCAAGCTAAGAAGTCTTCGTCAATGCCTATAATTTTATCAAATATATATAGTATATATCTCTCCGTGCATAGTACCTATAGTATAAAAATATTTGACTATTTTAGATAATAGGTAGGGATTATAAACAAATGTTAATTTAGCACATAGGTTAAGTTATCTAATGGGTAATCTACGCCTTTGAAATCTATTTGTTGAAATTACGGGCATAAGTCCAGTATTAGTTAAAAAAATTTTTTTGCTATAATTTAAAAATTGATCCTAAAACTTCAAAAAATCTAAAACCTTCACAGCATTATAATTAAAAATGAGTGAACTATTTTCAATTATTGATAAAATTTTGACTTCAAAGAACATGAATTACTTTTTTACTAAAATTTCTGGCACCACTGCACATAGGTGGGAAGAGAGTGGTCAATTTTCTCTTTTGACAGAAGGCCAATTGACTATCTACGCATTATCTATGATATTAACCATAGGGTATATAGAGGCCAACCTGGAACTGAAATAAAAATTTCCACCACAGCACTAAAACCATAGGGTATATAGAGGTTAAACTGAAACTTCAAAAGCCTAAATCTGCTGTCAAAAACCTAAGTCTAATAGTTCATTTAGCCGACCGTAACGTTGATGTAGTTGCATGTGCTGATCGTTTCTGTCTCATAGCTTTTCAATGTGACAGAAACGATCACCACATGCAACTACATCAACGTTACGGTCGGCTAACTCTACCTTAAGGATGTATTAGTGCAATATTATGTATTAGTATTGGTTTAAAAAGTATTCTAAATCATTCATGTATTTTTTATATATGAATTTTCGGAAGTTTTTACAATTAGTTTTGTATTAATTAATGAAAATATGAATTTAGAATGCTTTTTAATACATTCGAGAGCAAAAAATATTGATTTGCTAAATATTTTTTTGCAATTTTTCTATTTGGTACTAAAAATATTTATCCCAAATAGGAACAAAAATGCAATACTGCTAAATGAAAAAAATGGTTCAAAACATCCATACATTTCAACATACAAAGGACAAAAAAATTAAATAAATATTTTAAAAATTGAATTAAAAGAACAGCAAAATTTGTTTAAAACAGTGTACAAAAATTAATTAGAACTAAAAAGTGATTGTGCGTGTGAAAAAAGTGCAAATTAAAGGATATTCAAGTGCAAAATCACGTAAGTTGAATTCACAGTACTTGTATGTGTTAAACGAGTTGTCATTATTTTATTGACAGTACAAGACCTTGCTATCTATGTTATCAATAGTACATAGTATGTAAAATTATGAACTTAGTACATATGTATTGTATTGATTGTATGATCTAAGTTTTATGAAATTGTTGTTTGTATTTTGACGCACAATTGACGCACGGGAAATATCAAAAACAATTTCATACGTTTTGAAAGCCCTTAGCACATTCAACCTATACACCTAGCACACCTTGTAAATTCCATTAATGTTTGATTCTATTTGAATGACTGTTTTCTTTTGCCGCGATCGTCAGTAGCCCAATAAATAATAATAATCAAAGAGACTCCAAATATATCCTTGAAAGAGTGAGATTAGTCTTTTGATTACTTTTGAATTTTTTTTTTATTACTCATCGTAATTACTGGTGATCCTGATTACTTTTAGATTATTTGTAATCTTAATCAATTATTAACCAGAAATTTTTTACACATAACACATTACGGTGTTTTCTTTTTGGAAAAATAATCTAATTGATTTCTAATCGTAAACGAAACATTATTATCTAGGTATGCACCTACGTAGAAAAAAATGCAATAAAGGAATCTAAGAATGCGTTGTGCGGATATTGCACTGGATCAACAACAAGCATGATTTGAACATTAGCGTGTCATTGGAGGACATGTGTTCACAGTTGTATGTATAAGCCAGTGATGCCATTAGGATACGAAAGATACATTTTTCGTATCTTTTGATGACTTTACGTACCATGTATAAGCCTGACATTTTTCGTATCTTTCGAATCTGTACGCACAATGTACAGAAATAAAATATTAAGCTCTCCGTCTCTGACAAAGTTTTTTAAAGCTATCATTTCGTTATGAATACTAAAAAAGCCTTTACTCGTATATTAACTTTTACAAAAATTCATTTGTTTTGACAACATCCAAAGATAGTTACATATCGACCCCTTAGCGCCAAATGATCGTAAGCGACATTTTGTAAGAAACTACTTTTTTTAATGAAATCAAAATTTTGTGAGCCTACCCATAGTTTAAAATCATTAAAATGTGAAATTTGCTGTTGACTTTTTAAATACAGGCTATAACATATGATCGTAAGCGACAGTTTATGAATATAAATCATGTTTAAATATAATAAAAAACCCTTCTGAAAAATTTAATTTTTGTCGCTTCGATCATTTGGCGCTATAATTACTTTTAAGGTTTGCTTACTGTATTTTTAAAAATTACCTACCTAATATTTATGACTTAAATATATATATATATATATATATATATATATATATATATATATATATATATATATATATATATATATATATATATATATATATATATATATATATATATATATATATATATATATATATATATATATATATATATATATATATATATATATATATATATATATATATATATATATATATATATATACATATATATATATATATATATATATATATATATATATATATATATATATATATATATATATATATATATGTATATATATATATATATATATATATATATATATATATATATATATATATATATATATATATATATATATATATAAATGAATTTGTATGATATCATTTTCTTTACAATATTCATTAAATGTGAAATAAAAATGTTATGTAAATATGTCTACCACCTTGCGCGAAATGATCGTAAGCGACATTTTGTAAAAAGCAAATTTTTTTATTGAAATCAAAATTTTAAGATTTTTTTAGTTTAAAATCGTAAAAATATCAACATTTTTGATAACGTTTGAAATACAGGCTATAAAATTTTATCGTAAGCGACAGTTTATGAATATAAATCATGTTTAAATACAATAAAAAACCCTCCTCCTGAAAAATAAAATGTTCGTCGCTTACGATCATTTGGCGCTAAGGGGTCGATATGTTAAACGTTAAAATCTGATATTAAATTTTTTTTTCAATATGTATCTTTTTGGGAAAATATTTATCTCTTTTGAAACTAAAATGTATCTTTCTCGAAATTTCACTGGCAACACTGGTATAAGCAGCTCGTTATTCATTCAAATGAGTGTTTATGACCAATAAAAACTTGATGATTCACTACGTTTTTCCTCTATAGCATGGTAGCTCACGAAAAACTGTTGCATAAGTAGTGCTCTCTTTATTTTGTGAAAAACATATGAAATGTATCTACAACATTGGTGGTCAAAAATATTTTGCAGCTGTATTGCTGTGAGAATCGTGAATTACAGTAATACGATAAAGTAAACGCAAACATTTTCATTAAAATTTTATCACAAGAAATTATATTGGCCGTAAAACTGTATAATAATGCGGTTCACACTGAATTTACTATTTCTTTACTTGGTAAAATGGAGAAATTTTCAATACATTTTGCTCCAATACCCTTAGTTTTTTCAAAAATATATTTTTATTTCTAATAAAAGGCTCTTTATATTCATAATTATCATTTATTTTACACACTGTATCTAGCAAAATACCAACAAAGGTAATATGCATGTACACTCGTCGCTCTCGCATTAACGACTAAATAGAGAGTATAAAAAGAAAGGAAGTAAAGAGTGCAAACAATTGTTTGGTGATTTGAACAACAAGGCTGCCCAAAAATACTTTGCAGCTGTATTGCTAAGACAGTAATACGATAAAGTAAACGCAAAGATTTTCATTAAAATTTTATCACAAGATATTATATTGGCCGTAAAACTGTATAATAATGAGGTTCACACTGAATTTGCTATTTCTTTAATTGGTAAGATGCAGAAATTTTCATTACATTTTGCCACAATCCCCTTTGTTTTTCCAAAAATATCTTTTTATTTTTTAATAAAAAGCACTTATTTTCCATCATCATATATTTTACACACTGTATATGGCAAAATACCAACGCAGCTGCTATCAATATACACTCGTCGCTCTCGCATTAACGACTAAATACAGAGCATGGTAGAATAATATACAAGGTAGCCCTGGATTCCAGGTAATTTTCCTGAATTATAAAAATTTTCAACTTCAATTTTTCTAAAAAATAGCCATAAAAATCGGCAAACAAATTTTTCATCTCCAGTAAAATCGCCATATCAATCATTTAACCGCCAAACAAGTTGAAAAATCGCCACGCTTGGCGAGAAATCGCCATATCTGACAGCCCTCGTATTCATGCGAAATAATATGAGCACCACTTTTTTCGTCTGGAATTTACAACAAATACATTGGGTTTTTTTTAAATCGTACCCAATTGCAGCACACGTTCAAGCGCTAGTTATGATTGGTTACTTATCAAATTTTTCGTATGAAAAAAACAATGCTGATCAACATTTTTCGCAAATTTTAACGCAGTACTAAGCTTATGTGTAACAAAAAAAAGCATATGAAAAATATGTTTCCTCAGGTGTTCCCACATTCTTCGGACTTTCATGTATTTATTTTTTTTAATGTATGTCCTCCTCTGGCAACACCATGATAGAATAATATACATGGTAGCCGCATAACTAGTACAAACGTACATTTGAGGTCCGAAATGTCAAACATTAATAGAGAGTGTATGTGTGTGTTTGTATAACAGAAGCGCCAAACATACGTGTTGTATTGTGTGTGCAACGTAGTTATTTCACATATACACAACATTTGATAGTTCGTACCACGAAAAAAAATAATCAGCTGGCGTTCCAGAGCTACCTTGTGTATTATTCTACCATGGGCAACACATGGATTCTAAACTCTGTAAATCAGCGTTGTCAACTCAGTGCTTTTCGCACCGTTTTTAGTGTTTTTTCAGCTTTTCGACGCGAAAAATTTTGGAGTTAGTGCTCTTTTAGGTGCTTTTTTAGTCTAAATTATGGTGCTTTCATTTTTTGACGGTGGCACTGAACCCAAAATTCAAAAATTTATTTCTTTATCTAAAAAATGTTTTTCAAGTGTAAAATTCTTTGCTAATGTAACTATTTCCTGAACACGTTTTTTGCAGTCTTGCAGAAGAATGAAAAAAGTGATTCCAGCAATTAGTGGTGCTTCATCTTTTTTTTTTTTTTGTCGAACCCCATTAAAACTAGTTTTTGTATATATATCGTTTGCCTGGCACTTCAGATTTCAAAAACTTTCCGTTTTCACGAAATTGGATATACATAAACATAGGTATGTATATTCTACTCTTACGTGCGCATCACGTGGCGTAAGAACTAGCCCGATACTTTCTATGGTTTCTTTTTATAGCCGTGTAAACTTGGGTATCTCGGCCATTTTTAGAGAAGTGTTCGTCATATTCAAGATTGAATACCTTTAGAATTTTATCTCATTCAAAAGGTGATTAAAAAAGGACATACCTTCCCGCTAGAAAGTCCTCTAAAATGCCAAAGTATCCTGAAAAAGGTATTTGCAATTTTCTTTATTTTTTAGCCGACATAAAAAAGAAGGAGATTATGAATTCGTGTGTATTTTACCCGACTGCGCGACGCAAAGAAGGGTATTGTGTTTATCAGTCTATGTATATGTATGTTTGTATGTATGTATGTGTGTTCCTTTGTGGCACTATATAAACCGAACGAGTAGGCCGATTTTGATGATTCTAACGTCAATCGATTTGTCTTAATCCCGGGAGTGTCACTGAAGATATGATAGTAGTCAATATTCAATATGGCGACCAACAGACGCCATTTTGTGAATACGAAAAAAACTGCGAAAAATATTAAAATCGGTATCATTCGACAGGTGGTTGAAAATCATATTTAGGTTTCTCTTATGATTTTTAACTTTGAATGACCATTTAGGATCTGTGACGGCTTAAGTTGTTTTCTTTTATATTATTTTGATTTTTTAAATTTATGTCTTGTTTATGTTTGTGATGGCATAACTCTGTCATTTGTGAAGAGATTTTCAAAGTTCTTTTTTTTGTTTGAAAGGGTTTGCTTGCTGTTTGGTTCCACAATTTTTTTTCCAAAATAGGTGAGGAAATTTGCTTCCCTTAATCAAAACTCTGCCATTTGTAAACCGTTTTTTAAAGGGTTTGCCTGCAGTTTTGTTGCATAATTTTTTTTCCAAAAATTTGCTCCACCAAGCATAAGTCTGTTATATGTGAACCGATTTTCAAAAGTATTTTCTCGAAAATCTGTAGAGCATTATCCCCTCCCCCGGAAATGTTGATTATCGCTTAGGTAATCCTCCATTTATGAACCAATTAAAAAATTTTTTTTCTTGTTTCAAATGAATTGTTTGCAGATTGATCCCATAGATGTGAAAATCGGGCGGACAAAGTGGTACCCGGATATATTAATTATCAGATAATTCCGACATTTCTTGGCAGATTTTGAAAATGTTTTATTCGAAAAGACATGAAAGGTTTGGTATTATGAAAAATTGCGGGCGGACACCCCATTTGTAGACAAGCACACCATTTGATCTAACACAAAATCGCTTTGGATTTGTAATCTGGTACATAAGATCTTTGCATTGAAGTCGGGTTTTTTTTTTGACAGACATGTAATTATAGTTTTTACAGAGCTAACTACAACTGACAGGTCGTTATTGTACAAAGTCTTTAAGTAGGAATGAAAACAGTTTCAAAAGCTACAGTTTTTTGCTAATGATAACCCACTCATTTCTATGAAAAACCTGTAGCAATTACTCTGATAATCATATATAATAAATTAATGTCGGATATGATATATTAAGCTCTAAAAAAATAGAAAAATACAAAAAAGTCTGAAAATTTGTTGCTTTTAATGGATTTAATTTTTCTAAAACTCGATCTAAAGCTCGATTTACGGAACAGGCAGATATATATCAACTTTCTTAAATAAAACTAAAAAAAATAAAATTCAGTGCTTTTTTCAAGAATTACGTGCCTTTTTACTTGTTTTAGTGCTTTTTGAAATCTAAAAGTTGACAACGCTGCTGTAAATGTTAGAGAGGAAGAGAAAGACACAGCAGAAGAGAAAATTTTGATTATACTTTTCTGTGTTGCCAGAAAAGTTATCTGGAAGAATGCTAAATGGACCAAAACAAAATGCTAAAACGTTCTACAGACGAAAAAAAGAACGCAAAATAAAAACTTTTTATTATTATCATCTAATTCCTTCTGAATATAACATTACGAACCTCAGCCTATTTCGGTGCTATTTTCGTTTATTTTAAATTTAAGATCATTTACATCATATCTAAAGATTTCATAACGGTGAGAGGTGCTGTTATAAGCTTATAACGAAAGCAATTACGTAAGTAGCATTTTTGGTATATTTATTTTAATATATTTTGTATAATAAAAATGGTTTCCTGTAAAAAGTTTGTTTGTTTCTTACAACTGCCGTTTAAGCTCGATATAATACTTTGGATTTAAAATCAAATAAGTTTATTTATGAACAAGCTATGCGTATAAGCGTAGTATATCGATGGTCATACGTTTACGGCACGTAACTGATTTCTTATTTATTTTCAAAAACGTTATAAAAATCGCCAATAAATTTGCCTGTCCTCAAAATAAAAAGACCGAAATTAGTTAAGAGTACATACTAAATGATTCTGTTATTTTATTTCGCGACTAGTAACACTTTCAGCCTAATTATAATGTAACTTCTTCAAGTGAAAAGTAGTAAAAATCAGTTACGTATAGTCAACGTATGACCATCGAGCAAAAATTTAAATAAAAAATTGCCTACAAACCTAATTATGACAAAACAGCATTTAGCATATTTTGTAAAGGTTTTAATGCTTTTAGCCAAAGAGAAATGCTAAATCTAGCAGTGAAAATGCTAAGCTGGCAACGCTGATACTTTTGCATTTGTATTTACTTAATCGAATGAAAAAAAACGTAAAAAATTATCAGGGGTGGAAACAAAAATATGAAAATGTAAAGAAATAGTTTTAAGATGATGTATTGTACACAGCGTGACCGTTTTACGACTAAAGTGGCAATTTGCCACTTTTTAAATAGCCTTGCCACTTTTATTGCCCTTTTTTAAAATGACCTAAATCTGCCACCATTCGATACATTATGTCCCTTTTTTGATCTTTTTTATGAAGTGATACCTTTTGTCTTAATGTGAGATTTTTACGGTAGGAAACTGTCTATATAAAATATCTTAATACAAAAATATGGTTTTGATTAGGGATGTAACGATACGCCGTTTTGCCGATCCGATACCGATTTATATATATATATATCGCCGATACCGATTCCGACACCGATACGAATATTGAAATTGAGTTCAAGTTTAGATTAACAAAACTCAAGAAGGGCAATTTTTTATTATACAAAATAACAGTTTAAGAGATTATTAATATTTAAAATTACGAGCAGTATAAAAAATTGGAAGTAATTTTTAAGGAACTATATTTTCTTGCTTCCAAAGAATCTATGTTAAGAATATGCAGATAATTAGTAGAAAAACAAGTAAAAATTTTTATTTCCCTTACAGTTTTAAAAAACACTCGCCATGCTTTTTAAAAAATTGATTTTTTTATAAACTAATATTCTTCTAAATAACTTAATAGCTTAATTACGCGCTTGTAGGTCTAGTTGAGTAGATCATTTTGCCATTTTAAAAATTGCAATACACCCTCAAAATCGGAAGTTATCGATTAAAAAAAACGACTTTTTTGGAATTCACGGACAAAAACAATTTTCAGTGCGACGTTTCTGCACCGATTTTCAATTTTTAAGCAGTGTTGAATAGAGAAGGACTTAAGCTTTCCGTGCATATTTAAACGATTTTGTTTTGACTTATATTTCATGTAAATATCGCAAAAGAGAAATTAAATATTTTATTCCGATTTTTTTAAATTTTGCGTATTTTTTTACAACAATTTGCTTATAAAACTACCCATTTTTATGTTTTCATATAAAACTTATTCTATAGCGATTACAATAAGTTTTGTGTCTTTTTTTGCTGGGAACAAGATTTAAGAAAACAACGAATTGAGCTTGAATTCATGGTAAAATTAGCAAAAAATAAATAATTTGTTATCATCGTATCATCATTATCATGTATCATTATCATGGTATCATCATTATCGTATCATTGTTATCATGTAGTATCATCGTATCGACAGTAAAATATCGCCGATACCGATGTATCGGAAAATCTGAAGCATCGCCGATATATCAGTATCGGTTACATCCCTAGTTTTAATAACGCACCTATTAATAAAGTCTTATGAAAAAGTAAACTATTTTGAAATAGTTTAGACCTAGAGATATTCATTATTGAACTAAAATTACTACAAACTAACACCCTGACTCACTACCACGAACAAGAAAGTCTTGTTAAAAGTTTGTATGAAAAAATTCAGATTTAAAATATTTTTAAAAGGATTTTCAGCAAATTTTTGAGTGAACGTCTGATTTATTTTTACTGAATCAGTCTCTATTGTCTGCGGAAAACACCCAGGGTCTATGGTGAGAATCAAACTCACGACCTCTGTTCTGACAGACTAGCATTGTATTTAGAACGTTTCCTCATATATATATCTTTGTTTTTCGCAAACAATCATATACAAAATACATTCTTTGTAGGTAAGCAAAGAAAGATTCTATTTACAACGATGAAAACTTTACATTTACACAATTATAGTGCCGAAACCAAAAAAACCAATAAAGCGGCCCATCCATTATACAAAATTATTGCATATGTAATTGTACATATTGTTGTTTTGACCTATACTATGCAATAAATGGCGCAATACTTTCAAACAAAATATTGAACAATTTTCCTGACAGTGAAAATAAACATAACACTGAACAATGTTGTCAACACATTACCACATTTGCCAATATATTGTGTCACCTTCGAATATGAAATACACATTGGCGATATTATTATACAATACGAAAAATTGCAGAATTATATTGCAAGTGGGTGGGCCGCTTGTCGACGATTCGGTATTATGAATAGTTGCTATATTTACAAACCCTGTTTTCGGTTACACATTATTAAAAAACTGGTTTTAAGAATATAAGAAAAAACAAAAAAATTTAATTATTGAAAAAAATGTATGAGAATGAAAACCAAGAATAGAAACAATCATCACAAAAAGGAATAAAAAACAGGTTAGAATTATTTAAAAGTTCTAAATCCATTTGATTGCCATTTCCATTATTTTGTATAATTTCGATAATTTTACTAAATCTACCGCGTTATAAAAGGCAGGGACATTGAATTCATTCAGGAGAACACTGAAAATGGTACATAGCCTAACTGTCTAACTATCAACCAAATTTGACATGGAATGACGCAAAATCCGGGGTTTGAAATTAAAATATCCGGTTTATTCGATATATGAAAATTGGTAATTCCAAAAAAACTGCGCCCAGAAAACTAAAACAACCGGTTAAAAACGGTCGAATATAAACCATAGCGATTTCTGATAAAAGTAAAAATTATATTTGACCGATATCAACAAAGGGAGAATGCTATGAATTTGCTATTTTTTTATGTTTGTTCCCTCATAGCTCCAACATTTATAGGCCATATTGGTCCATTATTTCAAATTTTTTACATCAAACTTATTAACTCTCTTTCTTTTGCGTCAGCTATAACTACGTATGTATGAACGTGCTGTGTTTAATTAAAAGTTGGTGGTTAAAACTCTTTCTTTTTTAGAAAAAAAACATCAAATTTGATTCATTTTATTTCAAACCATTATATGTTCTAGATATTCATTAAATACAAGAATTTGGTTCAATTATTTCCTTTTTAAGCGTAGTATGCAGCTCTAAATGAAATTCAGGCTGCCATAAGAAGTATGTGTAAAAAACGAACTGAAATTCAGGTTGGTAAATTTCTTAAAGAAATTTCCGTTTACTAGTACGCAGTTCCAAAAGAAAAGTACACGGAGTTTTGGCATTTATTGTCTATTACAGGCATGTTATAACAATAAGTGGAGAATTTTTTCCGTCAACTGAAACAAAAATTAATGTTCAGACAATTGTTTGGTCACGGAATTTTTGACATTTCTAGTTTTTCGTACATTGTAATTAATTTTTAGTGTTTTTGTGTGTTGTAAATTAAAAAATATATAAATTTGTGTGTATGCAAATAAAATTCTGTATAAAATTCTACACGATTATTTTTCCGTGTAGAAATAAATGCAAAACTCCAAACCTGAATTTCAGTGAGAACTGCATACTACGCTTTAAAAGATTACCCTTTTTTCGAAGAATCCTCTTTTTGGTGCCACTTTTTTTAAATCCCCTTTTTGTGCCACTTTTGGAATATTTTCAGCGGTCACCCTGATTGTACAGTCCGCTTAATTACTCCCCGCATAATTGATTTACCCGACTAATTGATCCAAAAATTTTATCATGAAAATTTTCTGTATAAGAAGAACAGAATACACGCTTAATTGAGTTCCGCTTAATTGCAACACTCGCATAATTGATTCATAAAATTAGCACTCCTCTCGAAATTCGTAGGAAAAAGTTTCGGTTATTTGCACTTTAAAAATTTCCTGAAAAAATCGCATGTATTTAAAAAATTTTTGTGGCAATTACTTTATTTACAAAGCCAAAATTGTATCTGCTCTATTGTATTCCGCTTGACGATACCATTCGATAATATTGTGTAATATCGTCTACGAATATAATGCACCTGTTCTCAGCTTATGGCAGCAAACCACTCGATCTCGAAAGTTTGCTGGTGATATCAATACAGAATCTTCAGCAATATTAAAAGCGAACCTAAATTGAATAAATTTAAAAATAGTTTCTTCACATGTTTGTTTTAATTTATTTCTTTAGTTCTCATATTAATGCTAGAATACAAATTATAGCTCAATTAGACGAAACGAGTCCCACGCTGTATTAGTCCAGAACTGTGCTCTATGGTATTTCGTTTTATTGGTACCGCTGAATAACTAAACGGTTTCTTTTAATTGCGTTGGTATATCAATTAGCAGAGTATCGGGTAAATGATTTTTCGTTTAATTGCATCAAAAACGGTGCATTTTTAAAAAACCATTTAAGCGGAAATTACTGTAATATGTATTGAAAGGTTTTTTTTGGGTGAACTGTACAACACGTTTCCGCTAAAGTTTGAACTTTTGATATTTGAATTATCTGATAATTGGCGTTTTAAACATACCTTTTGGCCATATGCTTTAGTTATATGGAACTATGTATTTATTTTTATGGAACTATTTGATTAAATAGCTCACCTTCATTCACCGTTCTATTCATTTCAGACATTAATGCCAATGAAAACAGTTTACGCCTTAATGTAAAATATAGAAAATTTTGTATGTAAGTAAGTAATGAATTTAGGAAAGCGAATCAATTCCATTTTAACGTTAAAATTAAAACGACTCTGCAAGGACACCGCTTTCAGAAAATTTATGAGCTTTTAACAGTTTTTACAAACATAATCTACGGAGAGTTTTAAGAAATTTTCGCCAAAGAACTAAAGGACGAAAATGAATTCCTAACTCGGGCAAATCGACATAAATATTTTGTATGGGGTAAAACAAATAATTCCCACAATCCAAATCTCCTTGGACTTTTATAAAATTTGGTACGAATGACGCCCCTGGCATAACTAGTACTACTGCAAAAACTTAGCACAATCTATTTTCTGGTTGGCGAAATATAACAATTAGAGAATGGAAAATTCAACAAAAATATACTAAACCGATATTACAAAATTATGTACATATATATATATTTAAAGCTGCTTACCCTAGACGTTCCATTGTGGTGTCATATTAAAGTGCACGAAATGGAATTTAAAGCCGCATATGTTATGATGTTATTTCTCAATCTTCAGAAGACAAATTTTACTGGCGTTTTGTTAAATTTTTATAAAATTTTGTATAAGTGGTGCATCTGGTATAACTGCTGCAAAATCTTGACTAAATATACTTTCTGGTTCGAGAATTATAGCGACTTTAAAATGGGAAAATTGAGCAAAAACGTACTAAACTAAAACAAAAATCAACAAAAATACACTAAAACAACGTTACAAAATGATGTATATATTTAAACCTACTTACCCTAGATGTTCCATTGAGGTGTCATATTAAAGGGAACAAAGTGGACTTTTCATATGCTGTGCTTTTATTTGGCAGTCTTCAGAGCTCAAATTATGTAGACATAAGGTCAGTAAAAACTTACTTCTGAAGGGTGAAAAATTTATTTATAACATATGATATTTTAAAGTCCATTTATGCCCATTAATATGACATTACAGTGCAACATCTAGGATAAGTAGTAGACATAATTTTTTAATGTCGGCTTAATACATTTTTGTTGAATTTTTATATTTTCAAGTCACTATATTTCTCGAACCAGAAAGTATATTGGGCAAAGATTTTGCGCTAATACTAGGTACACTAGAGGCATCATTCATACCAAATTTTATAAAACTCGGTAGGAAAAAATAAACTGGTTTGTTGGTTTTATTTGTTTTCATCTGTATATAAAGCTTCATATCGATTTGCGCGGGCTGTACGATTTTTTCGTTTATACAAATTGACCCCCTCTAATATACCTACATACATCTGTATGTCTGAGTCATTTCGACAAGTCTCAGAAACGAATACGCTGACATCGCTAAGTCGACTACTCGACTCCTTAGATTAAAAGGGTCCCAAATAACATTTTGGCCAAAATGCCGTAGCCAGTTTAAAATGGTTCCAACTACGTGGTATCACAACTTTCGCGAAAAAGCTGTTCCATATGCTATCTTAACATGAAAGTAATAGCTAAAATTAGTTCTAACTCAGAGATTTGGTTAATATATTGATTTAAAAAGTTCCTTTTGCAATTAGAACTTTGTTTAACTTTATTACACATGGAACCTTTTTATTCTAATAGCTCGTAACTTTTCTTGGTTTGCCAATTGTACTTCATAGTTAATTCAAAGTCTATTTTAAATCGTATAGTAACTAGAATTGGGCAAAATCGTTCCTTTTGTGGAGTCATTCCGACCGATCCGAAAGACTAAAGGAACTAGGTCGTTCCTTTCGTTCATCGTTCCGGTTTTTTTTTGTTTGAACAGTGAATGAATTAGGAACGAGATAATATCTCTGTCGCTCCTGAAAACGTCAACAAACATTTTTCATGGTTTATTTAAATTTTTTGACATAATAACAATAAAATAATCCTTTTCTTTCTTAAAATATTTCTAAAAAAAAAACAATAACCCACAACATGCAATAAATTTTTGAAAATAATAAAATCTAAAGATATTTAATTAGTTTGGCTTAAGTTAATTTTTAATTTAATCTTTCGATCAAATTATTTTTTATTTAAGAAAGAAATTCTAAAGCATGTGAATATTGAACATTCAAAGAAAAATTTGGATGAACGGAGGGTTGAAATTACAGCGGTTTCGTGACCACAAAGTCTACTCGTCAGAGTCCTTTACCTACACTACCACTGACAGTGGCAACAACACTGTAGCGAAAATCCTACTAATTTTAGTAAGCTCAATTAACAGACTGCCGCCATCTTATGGTGATTCGCACCTATTAATTAACCTTTTCTAAATGGTCGGAACTTCACTAACTGTTTTCTCTTAGAATGCTCAACTATTCTAAGCTTTTTCATTTTAGTCTTACCAGCATGGAATATCTTCGATATTCTCAATGCTGGGATTTTTGAATGTTTATTTAAAAAAAATACATAAAATTTTTCTTTGAATGTTCAATATTCACATGCTTTAGAATTTCTATCTTAAATAAAAAATAGTTTGATCGAAAATTAAATTAAAAATGAACTTAAGCCAAACTAATTAAATAACTTTGGATAAAAACCATACAGTTCGACTAAAAATTCATAACTCAATTAATAATAAAATCTATCATAAACATAAATAAATAAATCATTATCTATATAAAAAAGTGTACACAAATAAGTGAACGAAGCAAATGTGTTGTCTTGAAAGTTTTCCAAAGGGCCCATTCACATATTACTTAACGCTTTTTTTCGGAGGTTTTATACCCAACCCCCCGTCGTAACGCTTTTTAAAAAATTTTCAGTGTAAAGTATATAATTAGTAACAAATCTTTAACCCCCACCCCTCGGTCCGTACCGTTCCATTTAGGGGATCATTCCATGGAACTAGGTCGTTCCGGAACGACACAACTCTAATAGTAGCAACTTCCCATACCTGAAGAATATTAATAAGTGAGTACACGCACGTAACAAACAAATGAACTTGTATTTAGCCTAAGTTTAATAAAATACGAACCGAACACAAGACAAGTTGTGTTTTAGGTTTGTTCGCTAATGTCGAGTTCTTTCGTTTATCGGTACAATTGTTAAGTAAAAATTGAATCGACGCAGGTGTAGCTGCAAAACGTTCCCTATTATTTTGTATAGAATATCGTGTTGTTTTTCTGTGAACGAAGAGTATCGGATAAGAGTTGGCGGCGCGTGAAGAATAAATATTAAACCCAAATAAAAACAAATATTTACACCACACACGTACTTTGCATACATACATACCTATGTACGTAAGTATAAAAGTATCTATGCACATAAAATATACATAATAATAAAAAATTAAATTCAAATACATATGCGAAGAAATCGGGTTTAACCAATTTGAGCAATTGTTTGAAAAGATACAGAACTGTATAATATTTGTTATTCCACTATTTAAATTTTTGAAATCAATTAAAACCCGGAAGTGTTTGTGTGAGTGCAACTTGAGAACCCAAATATTTTGTCAACCAAATCTATGTACATATTTACATACATCCATACACACATACATGTGTACATATGTATGTGTATAACATTCAGTCCATATGTATCTATAAAAAATATCAAGATCATAAAACACTTGAAATAGGTACATACATACCTACTTTGTAAAAAATCAACATAAAAAAAATCAGATTCAAATGTTTCGATACGTACAGATTCTAATGAGTTCCAAATGTGTACGTTTGTCTCAGTGCTGCCATTTAAATATATTTTTAAAAAAGCCTACTTTCCTATCAATAATTTTGTGTTGCTAAAGTGTGTTGAATTATTTGTTATTACAAATATTGCTAAAATCTTACAAAATTTACTTACATTTTGCTTTTCTTCTTACGAACTATACCTACTATATCTATTCAAAATCTTGAAAAATGTTATACCTAGTACGATTTATGTTGACCGTGCAAAGGGTTGTTATCGCTTATAAAAGAGGACAGTAGAGGAAAAAAACCCGGATATTTGCATAAAAAAGCAGGACTAAATATAAAACAAAATTTATTTAAAAAAGAAAATTAATTTATTTTTCGATGTAAGACGCTAGGACACTTATTACGTAATGCCAATTTACAAACAATAAAAACGCAAAAAAAAATGTGTAACAAAAACCTATAACCTCTTATTTTTAAGTCGATAAAAAGTTGGACTTTCCTGGACGCTAATTTTTTCCGATGGCAAGGACCCCAAAAAGTGGACAGTGTCTGAGAAAATAAAGACGGATAACAACACCAGTCATGCATGATTCAAGCATGATCTCGCATAAATTACACAACCGTGCATGAACGTTAGCATAAAAAAATTTTGGTGCAGAGAGTACATGAGTAGAATTTTTATTCTTTACATTGACGTGTGTCGAGATGAGTGTAAAGGCTCTATTACTCATACGTAAATGTTGCGGATACGTAAACGTTGCCGATTGCTCTAAACTTTAAAATTTTTGCCGATTTCGGTCTGAAGTCGGTCAGAAAGTCTGCACAAGATGCCGAATTCGTATCCGATGTCGGTCAGAAAACGTACCGAAAATCATATGAGTGGTTGACAAGAAACCGGATCTCTTTGTCTGAGGAAATTTTACATGTACTCTTTTATAAAAAATGTGCTCTTAAAACAAGGTGGTGCAAAAGAGCACGCAAAAGTGCTATATTTAAGTAAAGTACTCTTTTTGTGCTCTTTTTATTTTGAATAACAGAAATTGCTTTAATTTAATAAAAAAACGAATGCACTAACTGCATACGCCGTTGTATTCTAACCGAAGGCTATTTCACTATAATAAATATCAGGGGCAAACAAGAGAACGCCGCTTTTTCTACTTTACTTTGTACTCTGTTCTAAGTAAATGTTAACAACGTATTTTATGAAAATAGTTGTCTTTTTAAAAAACTAAGAAATATTTAAAATTTCTCTCAGACTTCAGAAAATTTACAAAAAAAAGTTTTAGCCACGTGATTTTTAAAATCCTTGGAATAAGTGTGAGGTATAATGATATACTCGCTAATGTCAATCTACTCAAACGAAAGAGATTTTTGTGTCGATTAATAAATAATTCAATAAAAATAGATCTGCTAGTGAAAAACTAATGGCGTTTTCTTTTCTAAAACAAAAGTGTTACATGTGATTGGGCAATATTTTTAAATGCTCCCCTGATTTTTAAGAAATGTTGCATATTTGACGTTTGCAAAAGAACACCAGTTTATTTATTTCAGAAACAATAACAAAACCAGCTGTTAATTTAATGCTGCACTAATGCCCCTGTAATTAAAATGAGTGTTGAATATGTAAATTTTTTTTCTTTTTAAGGGCAACATCATAAGAAAATACGCGTTACAATTTTAGGATAACACATATTTTTCAGAAAAGAACATAAAGAAATGTAAAAGGCAGAATAAATGCAGCATATTACTCAGAAAAGAAAACGCCATAAGGATGACATCGTAATCAGCAGATGAAAATTAATAAGAATCAGCTATTTTATTTCAGTATATTTTAAAAAATCTCCATTTTGTTGCGCTGTGTTACATGTATGTCCATATAGTAGCACTATATATTTGTTACCGAATGAATTGTTTGATTATTTTTATTCCACGAAAATTGGAAATGTTTTGTTCAGATTTATTGTTTGTTTTTTAAGTATTCGATTTTTGGTTTATGTTACCCTACGTCTCTACGTATCAATTTTTATTGCCGGCATTGTCAAAGTCCATATTGAAAATTAATTTGTCTTATTTAGGTTTTATCTTTTACATGAAGTTTGACAATTGCCGCAATAAAAATAGCTACGTGGAGGCGTAGGGTTATGTATCTTTTTTATATTGTACGTGTTATTGAAGATTAAAAGTACACATTATAAAATTATAATAATATTGAAAAAGTGTGATCTTGTTTTGACATTTATGCTCTTTTTCTTAGCTGAAAATTTTTTCGCAAAAATATCGCTAAAAGCGGATTAAAAATAGCTAGAAAATAGCTAAATGTGGAATATTTCCAAAAATTTAGCGATAAATCGCTAAAAACTTTACTTTAAAATTTCTAATTTCAAAATTCCTTAAAAATATTTAGAAAATAGTCAAAATAACCAAAAGAGGATATAATTTTGCGATATATCGTAAAAATTTTTAAAATTCAGCGGGGAAAAATGATATTTCCAGCCTAAAACGAACAAAATATATAGAATTTTTATTAAATTAAGTTACCCCTCAAAGGTGCAAGCAATAAAAATAAGTAAAACTATTGCAATTCATTAATAGCTTAAGTTTAAATACATATGTACAGTGAAGTCGCTATAATGTGAACGGAGATGTACTGCTTTAAAATCCCTAAATAAGTGAATATAATTTAATCACTCTTACTCTTTTTGCCTCTCCAAAATTTGGCATCCCTAGACCGCCGGATTAACTTTAGTTTTCTTGAAAAAGTACAATAGGAAAATTTTGTTTTAATGCGAATTGAGTTATTTTAATGAAAAATGTGTTTGAAACGGGTCGAGGAAAAACCTTAACAGAAGCAGAAAAAAAATCAAAATTTATAAGGAATCTGGACAATCGATCCACAAAAGTGCTGAACGAATCAAAAGAAGCCGAAATGTGGTATCAAATTATTTACGGAATGAGTCAAACTACGGAAAAAATATGAAAGGCCGTTCGAAAAGTGTACTTTCGGCAACTGATAAACAAACGTGTTATTCTCAGAGCAGCATCAAATTTTCACGATTCGTCTGCACAAATTAAAGCTAAAACTGCACTCTAAAATAAAAGACATATACTAAAATTCAGTAAAAAAAATCCAAGTTTAAGTAAAAAATTTTTCTAAGTTTAAGTAACTGTTTCTAAATTTCAGTAAACTTTTACTGAAATCTGGCAAAAATTACTTGATATGAGTAAAAAATAGATAGTTCAATGTCTTTAAAAATAGTTCATAAAGATTCACAAATAGAAAATATTTATTAAAAATAAGAAAGTGGTTCATAAATCTAGAAATTTCAACAAACAAAAATGCATATAACTATTTATTATTTTGAGTTTATTAGTAAAAAAAACAAGAACGTAACAAGCATATAAATTCTTGAACTAAATCAAGCAAAAAATCTTAAATATGTATTAATTAAAAAATATGTATTAATTAAAAAATTAAAGTTTGTGAGATCATTTTACTAGTTACTAGCTGTCCCGGTGTGCTTCACCCATTGTAATGAAATAAATTAAAGAAATGTGCATTGAAAATAAAATAGTTCTTACTTCGTGTATCTTCTACACAAAATAGTAACTAATAAAAACACTGACACAAAGAATATCTCTATAATGCTATTCCATCCATATTTAGCGTCATCTCTAAAGTGCCCTATCCATTATGCAATATTATTGAATATGTTATTGTACATATTATTGTCGTTTTTGCAATAAATTGCACAATACTTTCAAACAAAGTATTGCCCAATTTTTCCGACAGTGAAAAAGTAAACATCAGTGAAAAAGTAAACATACTGAGCAATGTTCCCAACACATTACACAATTGTCTTTATTGTGCAATAATAATCAAAAACCGTTGGATTTTAGCCAATATATTGTATAAACTTTTAATATAACATACAGATTGGCGATATTACTGTACAATATAAAAATTGCACATTTATATTGTAGATGTGTGGGGCGCTTTAGTTTCAAACATCTTTACCGTTTCGCTAATATTTCATGGAACGTACATCAACAAAATTATACTAAAAAATATTATATTGCGTATACACAAAAGAATATAAATAAAACAAAAGATTTCGTTTGTAATATTCTACTTGACAAGATTATATCGAAATTAAAAATCTTGATTAGTGCTGCTGCTTAAAACTTGAAAACGACTGGACCAAATTGGATACTTCCTTCTGCCGGTTTGTCCGTAACTGTTACGCGAAGGTAAAGGAAAACAAAAAGTCAAAAAAGACTTAAATGGTGTCGGGTTGTTTGTAGTTTTCCTTATAGGAAGCCAAACAGAAATTTCCTGCAATATAATGGAAGTGTAGTAGGTGGTAAAGGGATAGGCGAGGCGGAGGCTTAC
The DNA here is from genome assembly GCA_956483635.1 of Panzeria rudis. Taxonomy (NCBI): domain Eukaryota; kingdom Metazoa; phylum Arthropoda; class Insecta; order Diptera; family Tachinidae; genus Panzeria; species Panzeria rudis. Next base: position 203,059,629 of record OY101447.1, read on the forward strand.
ACACCCGATACAAAGTAATTTGTAATTATACTAGCATTATCCGGTGTGATTCGATACCGCATTGTTGCGAAGATATAGGAAAATTAATACACAATTATTTTTTCCCACAGTTTCCTATGACACCGGCATAGGAAACTGTGGGAAAAAGGCGCAATTTCTTTTCAGTGTAACCTAAATCAAAATACTAGTGTCGCTATTTCATTGTTTTCATTAGTTAGTATTTTGAGTAGAAGATACAAAAAGAAAGAATTGCGTTTTTCAATGAACATATTTCCTTAACGTATATCATTGCAATGGATGTCGCGGAGCTCACCAGGCCGGCTAGTTAGGTACAACACACTAGCGTTCCTTTAAAAAAAAACCTTTTTCAAAAAAATCCTGTTTCAGAAAAGTACCATATTCCAAAATTATATATGTATGTATTTCAAGAAGTACTTTTTTAAAAAAGAACTATTTCCCAAAAATATATTTTCAAAAAGTACCAAATAAATCCCCAACGATCCCTTTCAATGTCCATGTTTCAAGATACATTTTATCAGTTAAATATGACTTAAGTAACCTATGTCAAATGTTTATAACAATTTATGTAACAACTTGGAATAAAATGCGTTTTCCGTATTTACTGTTAAAAAAAGCATACAGTTTTCTAAAATCAACTTCCATATAGTGGTAGGAGCGTGTTGTAAAAATACTTATATGTACGTTATGCATGTCAAAAAATATTTGAATAGGAAAAGTGCCTAAGCCTGATTCCATTTTTACCCATTTTTACAAATATCAAAAAATTGCCAAACATCTGTCTGCTTATTTTTCTATTTGACTAAGCTGTAGTTTGAATATTTTTCTACCGTATCTAATTCCGGAGATATAATGTTATCGGTTTTATTAATCTTCACCCCGCTCTTAGTCAGCCAGAATTATGCTGGGCTACGAATATTATTTTCAAAGTAAGCCAAATTTGAAGACTCTACAGCAGTTGTCCAGATGTATGATAATTAAAAATGTTTTTGCATGGCGGTAATCTTTTCTTGGTTCTAGTCCGCCAGGCTTATAATTATCTATGTATATTTCTTTTCAAAGTAACCAACTTTGAAGCCACTCACTATTGCAGTTGTCCAAATATATGATAACTTTGTTGTGTTTATGTATCCATCTCCCCGCCGCTATTCCGCCTATAACCTTCGCGGGAGCGAAAAATGTGTTCACTTTTAAAAACACATACATATGTATACACAAAAGCATGTATTAAAACGAATAAATCTAATTTTTTTTTATTCGCGCCATCTATCGGATAATAGCGAAACTACGCAGAAACACTCCACACGGTCCATAGAAGATAAGTGTAAATTTTTGTGAAAATCGGTGCGGTATTTTTCGAGTTTATCCGTTACATACAAACACGTCTCTTTTAGATACATTTATATAGAGATTTCAATAGTTTAAGAAGATCTTCTAAAACAATCTTTCAGAAAAATAATTTGGTTTAAATGTTTAGGATTGAAAAGATGTTTTTCTTAATTTTGATAAAACATAACTTGGAAAAATCCTTTTGCTTATCGTAGATGTTGTAGAAGCCCAAAGCAGTCCATAATACAGAATGTCTAAATCCTCAGTCCTTTTCCTGGATTTCTATAAACATATAAAATCTTCCATTCTGTTAAAAGATTTATTGTACTACTATCAACAATTTCTTCTGTTGTTAGATGATTATCTGACTCATACTGGCAGATCTCAGCACCGAACATTCTGCAAAAAAGTTTATTTCCAAATTCTTTAGTTTCCGCTTTTGTTCTGTATTTTAAAACACTGTTGCTAGAAGGAAATATTCCTGAGTGGAGGGAGGTATAAACTAATTCAATTCGTCTCTCAGTAAATCTAATCCTTATATTTATTTATAATTAAATCGTTGGCAATAGTATTATTGTCTTTTGTTAAACTATTAAACAAAAACTCAATACTTTCCTCAAGGTCAATCAGAGTAGCAGAGACTTTACTAAGCTCTTTCATAGCGACTTCCAAAGGTTTTGAAGTTTTGCTTAAGTTAAGATCACTGAACGCGGTTTTTTGTTTGTATGAAAAACAATTTCTAAAAAAATACCTTTTGTATGTGGGACGAAACAATAATTAAACACACAAAAAATTTTATAATACTACTATAAAAAATGAAAAAAATTTTGTCACGCCGGTTAATCGACTGAAATTAACCGGTTTAGCCGTTAATCGAAAATAGCCAATTTTAAATTAACCGATCGATTAATCGGGTAGTAATTAACCGGTTGAAACTGTAAAAGGGGAGCGTCTGTACATGAAATATTTTTTTAAAATTTTTATGGTGGCGTAAACAGTGATCGATGTAGAGAACAAAACACCAAATTTTTGAATTTTTGTCTGTTTTTCTGTCCGAACACCCTTCACGCAAAAACCATTAAATGCACTTTCATGAAATTTGGTATAGAGGAACCTTAGAGTCCCCATTCAAGCTTAGGGTATTTTTTACCGCGATAAAATATCTCATTTCTAATGGCGTTTTCTTTTCTAAAAAAATGTAATTTTTTTACCTTTTATTAAAAAAATCGCTATTTAGCATTCCTTAAAAGCAAAAATTTACCTTCGTAAGGGATGATACAATAATTTCTAATAAATTCACTTCCTCGAAAAATGATTATATTGCAAATTTTCATTGAAGAGTGCAAACAATGCAAAAATAAGCATTGGAACACAATAAAACACCTCTCCAACCCCCAACGCACAGAGAAGATAACAATCACGTTCGGAGGGCAAACCACCAGTACTGCCGAAAAATGTGCAGGAATGTTCAACGGACATTTTGTTGAACACCCAACAATACCCAGCCGCAGTCCAACGCAGTTTTCATGCATTCCGGCAAGAACCCATAAACATATGCTTCACCGAGACAATGTGCAAAATGCCATATCCAGGGCAAAGAGCTCCACCGCCATTGGTCCTGATAGGCTGGCCATGAAAATGCTGAAGCACTTTGGAGAAAATGGTGAAAAATTCGTGGCACACAGCTTTAATATATGTGCAAACACCCTTGAGATTCCAGATTTATGGTAACTCCGGAAAATTGTACCTGTGCCTAAGCCAGGAAAACCTCAACATATAGAAAGCTCATACCGCTCCATCACGCTTTTATCAGCAGTAGTCAAGGTATTAGAAGGTCTGCTGCTCCCCATGTTTGCGGAACACCTCGAACCAGAAGAACTAAATAGCATGCGACCACACAAAAAAACCATCCTCGCAGCCTTAAATCTCTCTTAAGGCTTTCCATACCGTATATCATACCACCCTACTAGAGGACATACGTGAGTCCACGCTCCCTAATACTCTAGAAAGATAGACTTTCCTTGCGGGAAGACAATCCTACGTTGAGTTTAGGGGCTTAAAGTCCCCACTCCGTAGAAACAAACAAGGAGCAACAAAAGGCGGAGTGCTCTCCCCTCTGCTGTTTCATCTATGTGTCGCTAAGGCCCTGATTCCACCACCAGCTGAAAAACTAGTCTCGTACGCAGATGACTGCACTATAATGTCCACAGACGGGGACATTGAAATATAGGAAAATGTTAATAGTTATTACTGTTAACGGATTTTTTCACACCCCGGAATCTCCAGCTAATGACCCCCAAGTCAACGCAGCCTATTAACATCATGGACAAAAGAGGTAAACCAGGAGCTTAATGTCCACATCCATAGACAAAGCATTCCCACCGTCTAGAGCACTAAAATACTCGGCATATTGTTCGACAACCTTTTCACCTTCTCAAAACAAGCCGAAGGTGTAGCAAAGAAGGTTGCAGCCGGACCAGAGTACTTAAAGCACTTGCCGGTAGTACATGGGGGAAATATAAAGAGACGAGTCCTACAAAGCAATTGGTCGTCCTTTGTTAGATTATGCATCTCCGGAGTGGACCTCAAGCATAAGTGACACGCAATGAAGCATGAATCAGGAATGCTATCTGTACGCAGACACTGCAACGTACTCACAAGGCAACACCTCATCAAATGCGAGAGCCAAGAACATCCTAACCACCGAGCAACAAGAGGCAGTTTATCGGAGCGCGCTGTCCCCAGCCGCTACGATCTTCGGAAGGAGGCAAATAATATCCGGCACTTGCTGGGAGACAGCATCATCGAGGGTATAAACAGAGCCATAAAAGTGGCACACAGAAACTGTACAGGAAGCGCTAGAGAGCTACTCCTTCAACATTGTGCTATGTGGAAGACCACCCCCTATAAATGCTGAGGAGAAGCGGCTCCCAAGAGAGACCAGAGCGATTCTCTCACAGCTTCGCTCAGGACTCTCAAGACTCCTAAACAGCTACCTATTCCTCCTAAATCCCAATATAAACGATGAGTGCCCCCATTATGGTGATTTACCACACATTACCCGTCATCCCTTCGCGTGTCCCACAAAACTCACAGACCTGACACCATTATCCCTTTGAACGCATCCAATCGAGGCAGCTCGTTTCCTCGACCTGGATGTAACTGTGTAAATGTCCCTTCTTTGATTTAATATATTTTTTTTCTTTCCAATCTCTCTTTTTTTCTATGTTTTTTTTTAACAAACACAACCCGCAAAGCGATTAGTTTGTCTGTGGAAAACACCCATGGTCTATGGCTGTAATCGAACCCACGACCTCTGGACTGACAGGCTAGCGTCGCTCCCACTCAGCCACAGGGGCACTCAAGTGTGTACTGATCCTGTAGGAACAACCACTTCATAATTTATGATATACAAAAACGAATACAACTTTTAAGTTTATTAAATAACTTTTTATTATTTTGAAGTAAAACAGCTTAATTTTAAAAAATATGAACTTGTAACATGGTAGCAAAGTATATATGGTATGGTATGGTATGTATGGTAGTAAAGCATATAAACATTTCTATGAAGTAAAAGTAATAAAAATATAATGAACAAAGAAGAATTTTATGAGTTTTTTAATATGGAGCTTTTTTCGATTTGTTTTGACTACTAAAACACTAAAACATTTTTTTATATATGTATATTTTATGAATTTTGCTACGTATTTCGAATCAACTGGATAATTTGGTGATGTTTTCCATCAAATGGAAGAAATAATAAATTTAAGCTAAGAGCTAAGACTTCAAGCTACATTTTCAGATGTAACATGAATCAATATGTGCTACATTAACAAAAATATTTGAGGTAAAAAATATACATTTTGGAAATATCAATTTAAAATAGTCTTAACAAACATGTATGCCTACTTTGAAATTTTGATATAATAATTTTTTAGAATACAACTTTACTCAACATTGCTTGGCAACACGGCTGCCAGATTTGACGATTTATTGTCATTTTGACGATTTTATGTTCCAAAATTAGCAAAGTGACAATTTGACGATTTTTTCATAAAAAGTGACGATTTTATGCAGTGCTAAAAATATAGCAATTTTCTTTTAATAAATATTATGTCAACGAGACAGTTAGATTTTCCTCGTTTTATATGTGTATGAAGAGGTCATACATAGCCGAGGACGTACCAATAAGTCCGTGAGTTTTTGAATTTACCGCCTTTCAACTGAAAGGGCAACACTGCTCCTTTCAATAGGTACCTGTCAGTTGATAGGAGCAATATCGCCCTTTCAGCTAAAAGGCGAAACATTTAAAAAGTCACGGTCTTATTGAGATGCCTTCGTATATGTATCACATCTTGTGTTTGAAATCTATTGATAGTAGACCACCCACAATATATAAAAAAAAGTTGGGCGTACATTATACCAGACCCACCTATCTACAAGTATTTCGATGCGCTGAATCCGAATCTTAAGCCCGTTTGACTCCTTGCTCCTCAAATTTCGAGCAAATAGCGAAAAGCAGAAGATTTTCAAGATTCTTAAGAGCTTTTCGAACAGTTATTGTCATGTTTTAGTTTGATTGTTTTTTGACAAAACTGTCAATAAATTAATTTAATTTTCTGGTGCCTGATTTTTTTTAAGATTTTTAATAGTTGAATGGACGATATTTTTCTTTTTTATCGTGAAATTGACGATTTTCCGACAAATTTATCTGGCAGCCCTGCGTGGCAAAGATATTTTATAGCCCAATTCACTATGTCGGTTTTACACATTTTTCGACTCATTTCTGACTGATTTCTTTGTTTTTTATTCGCTAAATAGTTTAGAACATATTTAGTTCGTTGTCTTTGAAAATGAAAAATTATTGCGTCCAATAAAATAATTGTTTGAATTCCCACATTAGAATAATTATAAGTTGAACAAAAAATACAGGCCAAATAAATTTTTAAACCATTATGGTTTTTGACTTGGCAGTACCTTATTTCCAATTTCTTGTAGGCAAGACAAGAACCTCGAAACTCGAATGAAAAAATAATAATGGTTTACTGAATTGCATTAGTGAGTGCTTTCTGTCTGTAGACGTAATATTTTATAGAGATACTGTGGCCGAATTACCGAATTCGTTATCGAGTAGGCTTTCGTATCGAATAAAATTTCGACACGTATCGAATGAATGGATTACCGCATTCGATAGCTAATGTATAGAAATGTTTAAAAAGTGTACCAAGTTTATATTATACCGGTTGTTTAATTGACTAAAAATTTGTAATACATTAAAGAAAAATTTTATGTTTCTAGCAGCAAGTACAAGAACCAAGTCGATTGGCCAAGTGTAATAAGGTTTATAGGTAATGTTCTATGGTTTTTTGCAAAACAAAAAAAAATATTGTATTCGATCGCTCTAGTGCTAACGAGTGGAATTTAAACACCAGCTACTCGATTATCGTATACCGCAATCCCAAAAAGAATATTTTCGAAGAATTTTACTCGATCACGTATGCGGTAATTCGGCCCTGAATTGGGCTATTAATGTGCTGTTTCCACAATGCAAACAAGCGGCTTGAGTAAAAACTTTGTATGGAAATCGCTCAAAAGACTGAATGCTTTTCATATAAATTTTACACAAACAATGCCCGTTTGCATTGTGGAAACAACACATAACTATTTTTTCATACTGCCGTAAGACTTCAAGCTTCATTTTCAGATGTAACATGAATCAATATGTACTATATTAACAAATATATTTGAGGTAAAAATATACACTTTGGAAATATACACTTAAAGTAGTCTTAACAAACATCTGTGCCTACTTAAAAGTTTTGATATAATAATTTTTTAGAATAGAACTTTGCATACAGCCCTTAATCTTTAATAAATATACATATGTATGTATGCATGTGCATTATGTCCCTGCAGACAAAGTAACTGGTATGTAGTTGGAACTATACTAGTTGCTTTTTACTTCAGACTAGTTGCCTATCTATCCTTTTTTCATATATCGAACTATCGATTTTAACATTGGGTAGTCATAGGGGACCAACTAGTTCATTTGTATACAGTTATATCCCATTTGGAATACTACTTATTGTAAAATAGTGCGCTTACTAGTTTTTTTATTAAGAGTTTTGTAACTCTTAAAAAAACTTTGGCTCAACCGGGGTACGAACACGTATTCTTCATACTTTAAGGCAAGTACTCTACCCACTGAGCCACATTCTACTTATTTTTTTAATAGCTAACAATTAATTGGTTTTATATAAAATCGCATACCTGAAAATTTTGTAATTTTTTGACAGTATCGTTACTAGTCTCGATACAACTAGTAATGTGATTGTTCTTTTTTGACCAGTAACGTTGCTACTCTTGTTACAACTAGTAATATGACTGTCGTTTTTTGACTACTACCATTACAACTAGTAATATGACTGTCCCAAAGCGTTACTAGTTGTAACTTTAGCTGCTGCGGTATGAGATGGTGTTCTATGGAGTTCATTAGTAACAGGATTTAGATGCGCTAGACCCCATAGTTTTATGAGGCTCGGAAAGAAATGCATGAGCCAAAAATGGGGGGATATGACGTGGGCAAGTAGGCGCTCATCGAGCTCAAAGAGGTGTAAAAAGAAAAAAGATTGGAAAAAATCTCCATAACTGCTACAGACTCCCTCCTAGAGGCGTAAAATATGTGGCCGAACCCCCTCGCCTACAATTTTTATTTTAGTTTTACTTAGTTTACCCATACAAAGTTAAACATTTTATGAAATTGTAAATATTTTAAATTATTCGAATAACTCGAATAATACAAATAATATTTCAAATAATTTTATGCCGTGCCGATTTTGGTTGAAAACGTGCCAAAAGGACTTACATAGTGTCAAAAATATTTTATTCCGTGCCAATTTTGGTTTAAACGTGCCAAAAGGACTTACATAGTGTCAAAAATATATTTAAAGCACTCTACGAGGAGATGTAGGCCAGTATGTATGTATAAGGTTAACGTATGTACTTATGTGTGGCATTGTAGCTTCCAAATGTCTGTACAGATTTTGACTTATCTTTGATTAATTTTTGCTTGAAAGTTGAGTTGATAAAAAGTTCATTTATCTGATATTCGAGAAAATTTGTTTATCGGTGATGCCACCCACAATGATACAACAAACACAAATTTCAAAAGTTCTTAAAATTGAACTTTTTCAGTTCAATAGCCTTCAAGATCGTTTGTAAACCGTCTTACAAATGCCTTTTCTATTGGTCATCTTCTTACTTATTCATCAGCATTCTCTTGAAAGAATTGGAATAAATTCCAGAAGAATATTCCGGATACTCGTGAGAATATCTTAGCTTCAACTCTTCGAGTCATTTGTGTGTGGTGCGGCGAAATATCCAAATTATGCGTTTGAAAATAACGTTTAACAAGTTTTGCAAAGTGAGCCCGAGCTTTATCATGCACTGCCCTAATTCGGAACTATGAAATCTTTGGTGTTTATATTAAACTCGTCAACGACTGACTTGTCATAGAATAACCATTTCTCATCCTCAGTCAAAATATAATATAAAAGTGATTCCTTTCTAACTTTGATTGGCAATTGAAAAGGGTCCTTTCAAGCAGTTACTGCCTCAGTTTATTTAAATGACACGAGAGCTTCTTCTTACATTTGCCTCTATTATTTGTCGTAAAATTGTTGTTTAATGTCTAGGGCGAAGCTTACCTTCAACTCTGAAATCATATTTCTTAAAAATTCTAAACTATACATACATGAAATACATACATTTTTCATTGATCTTACGTGGTGTTTGTTTCCAGAATCTACATGGACGAGTTGTGTATAAAATTTATTTGAAAATAACTCAGATTTTCGAGTGATATCCGTACAAATTTACTATTGAAGTCGCTTGTTTGAAAAATGGAAACCTCATTTAAAGAAGGTTGGTGTACGAACAAAAACAAAGCCAAAATATAAATGAGTGTCCCACAATACCATATAGTGCTAAAAATGGCACAATTATGCAACATTTCCTTCCCATCACAGAGAGAAGGTAATATAACAAGTAGTTTGTTTTTAAGTTAGAAATCTAAAAAAAACTTTTTTATGTTATTAAATAAGAAGAATTTACTAAGAAATTAATTTTATTCGATTAATCGATTAATTGCCACGAATTGTTCGAGTTATTCGTTAATCGAAATTGGCTATTTCGATTATTCAATCAAATAATAATAGGAAATTCCTCGAATAATGGAATAACGATTAATCGAGTAGATACTCTAATACCTACCTCTATCTCCGTTCCTTAAGGTGGCTCCCATACAAAATTCACCATAGAAACTAGAAATACATTCACGAAAAAGTCAAATACATAAGTACCTAGGAGTCACTCCTAATGAGATAAAATATATGACCGACTTCCATTTGTCTTTTTTTTTTGTCCAAAACATTTTCTCAAAGCATACTTGCCCCTGATTTCCATCCTATACAAATATGGTGGTTTAATGAAGTTGTTAAATTTGGCCCGGACACCGTCTAGGATAGCTCTAGACGGGTCAAATTTAAGACCAATCCAACTTAATTTTTCTTCCTTAACGTTATTTTCTCACATACTTACACCATATCTCCGTTCCTTAGGGGAGTCCCCATAGAAAATGCATATTTTTTATAAATTTTTTTATAAAATAAACTCAAGGTATTGTTTAATCACATTACAGAACGACCCAACTTACGGTCCATCCCCTAAACCGGAAGCGTGAACTGCACTACATACGACTTCCGCGGAAGTCCAGAACTGTTATCCACACTCGCTATATCCGTTTTAAGATTTGCATTTGGACGCAGCCATACTGTATGTTTGGAAATAATGTCAAATAGACTTTCGAAATGGAATTATTATATCCTTTTTACGTGAAAATAGTGTACATGAACATTAATTATCTCCTTGGATGTTATTGCATACCACCAAAACGTAATTTCCTGTGAGAAAAAACTGGTGTCACCTTCCGTAGCGTTTCAGTTCAAAATTTACATTTTGTATGGGAGCCCCTTCATTAAAACAAATAATTCGGATTGAAAAATTAGGTGGGGTCGGTCTTACATTTGACCCGTATAAAGGCATCCGGACCAAATTTAAAAATGTAATTTAGACACTATTTTTGTATGTTAACCCCCTAAGGGGTGCTGATAAGGGGGACGTATGCTGTAAAAAAATGTTGGGAACAAAAAATTAATGGAGGTTGGTCATACATTTCCCTCCCCCTAGTCCGTATTTTAAATTTTGTGTGAGAGGCCCACTTCCCCTCATGATCCACTATATTTTTCGGCTCATGCTTTTTTTTACAGAGTTTTAATAAAATTAGGGAGAAAATTGTGCACTATCCCATACCTAATGTACACGGATGTACCAGCTTTCTTGTCATTTATTTGTTGTTTATAACACCTTGCTAATGTAGTTACTGACCAGTTTTTAACGGTTTAATAAGCGAGAAACTAACTCTTCACAATTTTCGTTTGGTTGTCTTCACCAAATACAATTATAATTTTATTCATTGATATTATATTAAAGAGTAAAATCTAGTAAACAGTGTGACCATTGGACATTTCAAACAGGATACACAAAAATTGAGCTTTTAAAAGAAACAAGTGTCAGAAGAAAGGCGATATTGCAAGAAAATTACACAACTCTTACAACATATACCTTTAAAGCAAATTCAGGCTTTTTGATGTATTTCATGGGTCTAAATATTTTCAATATATTAAGACCAATTTTGACTTTTTTATGCAATGGTTCTCAGTACCATGGAAATATTTACATATCGCAAAAATATATCGAAACCAGTCACTAGTAAAAAAGTCCCCACATGTTCAGGAGAGAGGCAAAATAAACTTTTGAGGTCATTAAAGTTTTGTCCAGAGAACGGGTTTATGGAAAAAAAACGATTTTGATAAATGCTGATTGAGTTGTAACTGTTGTTGATTTAGGGTGCGATAAGTTTATAGCAACTATTTGCTTGTTCACTAATTATTTAATCGATCGATTCACCTAAAGCTAAAAACTTTTCATAAGTAACATAATGAATTACACTGGTCTGCAAAAAAATATATTTTTCGGTCCCTTAAATAAAAATATGTGGAATATATATAAAGATTTGTTTTCTATCACATTCAGATTTTTTAACGTGCCTGATTAGTATTTCTACCTGGTACATCAGTATTAGTAATGTTACGAATATTCCTATTCGAATCGCCGAATGTTCGCCTCTTTCATGACATTCGTATTCGTATTCGCCAATAATAATATAATTTTTACTTTAAAAAAACCTTTGTCCCTTCTTTTAGTAAGGAAAAACAAACAAAATATATTTCACAACGATGCACATAGGGGCAAAAGTATATCAAACCGCGCGATAAATCAACCGCCAACTTTTGATAAGAAAAATTGGTACCAATGGAACGGTAACTTTCTAAAGATTTCAAATATATAAAGATATGATAGCCTTCCGAAGAAATTTATTTAAAAAAAAACACAAAAATAAAAAAGTATATAATAAATTTTTTTTTGATTTTTCAGTATATATGAATGAAAGCTATTACTACTTTTTGTTACTCCCCTGTGGAAAACTTTTGTACTAATTGTCTTCAACGTAATTGTCCTTTCACTTGTGGAAATAGGAGTGAAAATGGCAACATAATGCGTAGCTGAAAGGGAAATATGGGCTTAATTTTAGGGGAGTGGCATAAACTAAATAAATTAAAAGCTAGACATTCAAAGTTTTAGAAGGGTTTTCTTGCCACGTGCAAAATATTTGACATTAGGAGGGAAGGATCCGAGATGACATAAGTGGTGCCCAGAATTCGATGTAGGATTAAAAAGCCACCAGAACCAAAACGTAAGCCACAGTCAAGACATAAAAATATGCAATATGAAGAAATCGGACTTCAAATGGCGGCGCTAAAAAGAAAAGTGTAGTATTTTAAGGCGTCGCAAAAAAATCCTTTTTTATAAACGTCATTGATATATCATTCATTCTAGGAGGTGATTGCTGCAACTTTTTTTTCGAAATACATAAAATGTATAAAGTGCAAAACTTAAAAAATGCAATATCGCAAAAAATCGCAAAAATAGACATTTTGTTCTTTATTGTGTACATAACAGATATGGGGAGTATTGGGGATCTCTATAACTTTTACGCTTTTGAAAATTAAAATGTAGAAAATATAGTGTACAATTATACTTTTCATATAAACATGAATCTGACCATGAATGGGCCATAATTTTAAAAATATTTTTACACAGATACATTCTCTAAGAATCATACCAATACAATATGAAAACAAAATTAAATTTTTTAATGCGAAACGTAATTTTTTCATGCCAAACTTTTATATTTTAAAGAAATTTTTTTGAAAATACAACTTTTTACTTGAATTTGGGCTCTAACCTGGGATTACAGAAACACATTTAGAAAAAAGTTAAGAACAAATGTTATGTAAAAAAGTGTTCTCTTCCAAATGACATAATTTGTTTTTTAAAATCAAATTTCTACATTTTGATTTATCGCTATGTGCGACGTTGTATTTAAAAGGTAAAGTCCCGTTTGTAGATATCATATTAAATTAATAATGAAAGCTCGGTAGAGGAATGTTGAACTTCTAAAATAAAAGTTTTAAGTCTTTGCCCCTTCAAACCTATTGCAATTCGGTACACTCGGTGGTAGCAATAAATATTACATGGCCATAGGTAAAAGAAGCTCGTATTTTTCCTTACTTACTTTCCACCATGTCAGTGGGTCGACGTCATTTACCAACCGTTTTTCGCTAATTTCTATTATCGGATTGTCATAATAATGTTAAATACTTACTCGTATAGTATTGTGACAGTTATTCTCAATTTATTGTTATTGACGCAAAGAGTAGATTTTTTTCAATTAAATTTTAAATATCAAGTGGCACTAAATTTTTAGATTGAATGTTCGTATTCGGCGAATATTGGCTCAAATATTCGTATTCATATTCGCGAATATTAAAAATTAATATTTTAACATCACTAATCAGTATATTTCACCCTACCTCGAGAACAGTATGGCCGATTTCGTTCAGCGAAACGCCAAAGTATGCATGACAAAACTATTTTTTTGAGTTGATCAATGTTTTCGGAGTTATTCACAAATTAGTATAAAAAAAGTTTTTTTCATGCAAAATAAAAAAAAATTTTTAATTTTAAAAACTCATAAAAAATGTTAAAGCTCAAAAAATATACTTTTTCATTATTGTTCATAAGTACAGGTGTCCTACGAATAAAATAGGCCATATATCACGACAATCGATGGATAATTGTTGATTTAATTAGCAATTAAGTGAATACACCCAGGTACTTTCGCTCTAAATATCTTTGAAACGAAAAATAAATTTAAGGTAAAAAGTACCACTTCATAAAAGGGGAAAAAGTATCATGAATCATGATATTTGAAAAGCTGGCAGATTTAGTTAATGTGAAAAAAACGGACACTAAAGGTGGCAAAGTAGACGAAAAAGTTTCATTTGGCCATTTTAATTGCACAATGGTAACGCAGTTAGTAAAGCTTTTTAAATCGCATAACTTTTTCACACACAACACATACGTAATAGAAAAGTACCCTGAAGAAATCCAGGGGCCAATTGCCTTCAAGTCAGCACTTTTGTCGAGAAGTTTATAGCATAGTCAACGAATTGTCTACACTTTTAGTTTTGCCTTTAATGGGAGAAGAATCCACAGAACAATTTTTTATTGCCTTATTTTGTTGTGTTGTAAATACATGCGGCTGCACGTATTTGCTTTATCAGTAAAAAGTTTCGTATGTGTTGACTAGAATCATTATAATGCACTAGTTAATCTCTGGTGCCAATGTCTCAATGTGGTCCCATAAGAACTACCTAGTCAATAGTAATAGTGGAATCTCAATGACAAGCACATGTTAAATGTCTAACTATAGCAAAAAACATTGCCTGTGGTATAACTAGGGTTGTTATTTGTCCTCTTTTTCCCAGACACTGTCCTCTTTTTAAGGTCTCTGTCCTCGGAAAAAATTAATGTCCGGGAAAGTTTTACTTTTTACTGACTTAAAAAGGAGGTTATATTCATGTAAAGTTTCTGTTATTTGTAAATTTTTTCGCTTTTATGATGCTTGAAAAATGGATTTACGTAACACGTATACAGCTGTCCTAGTGCATTTACTTGTTTGGAGTTTAGCTTGGAAAACATTTTTTTTCTTGAAAAGAAAAACCATTAGATATAAACGAAGTAAGAACATATATCGATTTATATTTTTGGAATTTTTGTCTGTCTGTCAGTCCGAACGCGCTTCACGCAAAAACCACTGAATGGATTTTTATGAAATTGGGTATGAAGGTACTTTAGTGTCCTGATTCAAACACAGGGTACTTTTTGCAGCGATAAAATAGCTCATTTCTTAGTTAAACTAGAAAGAAAAAAAAAACGAAAATGTACCATATTTTACTAATATAAATGTTGGTGGGAATTAGAAAATTTTTTTTGTTTTTTTTTTTAGCGTTGGTAGCACTGTTTATTTTGCATAACGGGAACTTTAAACAATATGTATATAAAAAACGCTATATTATTATATTTTAGAGACACCTTATAGTCATAAAGCGAACTTTAATGGTGGAATAAAATCGAAAACTAAATATTAACTGCCATATTTATAAAAATAAATTACGTTTAAAAAGTTATTTAATTATATAAAAAATTGTCTTAAAATATATTTCAAATCGTTTTTATTTTTTTATAAATATAAAGGGCGCAACATCTGACACTATAATTTGGTGGAAAAGATAGACAAGTTACACAAAATGTCTTTGCAAAATGAAAAACTAAGCTAAATAATGCAATTATTTTTATTGTATGCTCAGCTTATATTACAAGGGGATATTCACATATTATGAAACGCTATTTTCGGAGTTTTTCTACCACCCCTCCCCCGTTTAGTACCGCTTTTTACAAAACTCTCAGTATAAATTATCTAATCCGTAAGAAATCTGTAACCCCCCGCCCCCTCCTCTGGAGCGTTATGTAATATGTGAATAGCACCTAAATACTACACGCAACACCATCGATCTTATTGGTAATAGAATTTTTTAAAAAATAAAATAGGTTTCGTTTTATTTTTAAGTCCTACTTTTTGAAGCAAATGTCCGGGGTTTTTTACTCCACTGTCCTCTTTTTATAAATTAAGCGATAACAACTCTAGGTATAATTATTTACTCGTACTGGTGACAAAGTCAATAGTGAATCAGTAGAGTTTTACTATCGACATTTCCTTCAGGGTAAATATTGGGATTGTTATTTACCCAGAAAACAATTTTTGCCGATTTCGGTCCGAAGTCGGTCAGAAAGTCTGCACAAGATGCCGAATTCGTATCCGATGTCGGTCAGAAAACGTACCGAAAATCATATGAGTGGTTGACATGAAACCGGATCTCTTTATCTGAGGAAATTCGAAAAACTATACCGAAAGGTCTAACAATTCTGTACGAATTCCCTATGGAAATTCTTAAGGAATTTTCGACATGTCTTATAAATGTCGGAAAAATTTCTGACAAAACATCAGAAAATTTTCAGATTTATCTGACACGTTTTACGTCCTGGCGTATTAATATCAGAGAATAGTCGGAGCTAAAATTAGAAATTTATCAGAAATGTCGTTTGAAATTCTCCATGCATTGTTATGCTGCTTATGGCAGCTCACCAGAAAACAATTACCCATATTTTATAAGTTTACAAACTCAAATATTTGTGCGTATAAACTCAAGAGATAAATGAGAATTGTAACGAAAACTAAAATCAGACAAAGTGCAGAAGTGGCTGCTAAAAGTTGTAAGACGTAGATCAGAAAATGTACAGACTACTCTGTTAAATGCCTTAAAGGAAATTAAATTGCCTTCGGATAATGTGCAAACTATTCTGATATTAATCGGATAATATTTCAGACAATATGCAGAAACATCGTACCAGAAAACTGCCTACTGCTCCGCCAAATGTCTGAGGGAATTTTAGACAACTCTGCTGATTGTCTGGTAAAGTCTCAGATTTTTTCTGATGTTAGACATGTCGGCCAAAATTGTTTCCTGGGTTATGTACATTGTATGTTAGTGTTGGTGTTTTCTATCAATGGGTACAATCGAAAAGGCGACCGTTCGAATTGTTACTTGTTGTATTCTCAATGAACAAAATGCACATACATACATAATAATGATGTTAAAGGTCACCGTCTATTTGCGATTAAAATTGATAGATACGATTGTTTTGAAGGCGATAAAACAAAAATAACTTATATACATACATACAAACATGCATATGTACATAGTTGTATATGTGCATAGTACTTACATACATATTAAAATACGCAAGTGTAGAAACGTACCTACCCAGCGGCGAAAAGAAGTAGTAAGTAGGCCTTCTGGAGGCCCTTAATTGGCAGGCAAAGGCCTAATTACCCCATTCCATACTCATACAGTTTTTACACACGATGTTCTAGCCAGCCAAGGCCTTCTGCGTTCCCCTCTCCAAAAGGCCTGGTAGATGGCCTTCTTCATTTCACTTTTTGCATATTTATCTGAGGTTTTTGTATTCGTTGTTTTGTCTTTGGAATGTAATTTTTTTTGTAACTGTTTATCAGTTTAGTTGCTACAAACGTAGTACGTGCACACAATGCACGTATGCATGTATACACACGTACGTATAATAAAAAACAACCTATGTAGAAGGGAGTAGGTAGGCCTTCCATAAGACCTTCCTGAGAAGGCAAGCGAGCATGAGTACTGGATCTAAAAAAGTTATAGGATGGTCTTACAGAAGGCCTACAAGCCTTTGCCGCTGGCTATATAAACGAAAAATATTTTCTGATTCGTTCCTGTTTTTAAATTTTTAAATTTTTTTTTAAACTATATGGCCATGTTATGTATTTCATGTGGAATTAAAATGTGCGGAATTATCAAAGGATTGTTGTTGTTAATTAATATTCCCTGCGGGAAATTTGGTGATAAATGATCCAAAAGTACTTGTGCTATGACTTGAGAAAATGAGACTGGTACCAAAAATAAGGAGTAGTGAATGGTGAAAAAAGACATATTGTGTAAATGGTCACATATTAACCATTTTCAGTCAATTTAGTTAGTACTCCGGCTAGTATTGTAGTAAACGGCACTGAACAAATTCGATGTACCTGGATCTAAGGCCTATCACATAGTATCTATACAATATTAATTGTCTCCCTTCAGTGAGACTGCCATGACACTCAGGAACCTTTGCCGTAACTATATTCAGATATTAACTCCAGCTTAATTGGTACTTATAACATTGAAATATAAGTTCCCCTGTGCTGGAGTGGGTAGTGTACTAGCCTGTCATGCCGGAGGTTGTCGGTTCGAATCCTATCAAAGACATCGCTTAAAATTAGAATACAATTTCTACTTGGATTTGTAACAATAAAAAAATAAATTCATCGATAATTACAGCTGAATGTTGAAATAATATTTATATATAATCTATATCATTCTACACCGATTAGGACTCCATAAGATAGTTCAGAGACAAGCTACAAGGTGCATACAAAGTATCAATTAACCCCATCCTAGGCCATCCCCATGTAAAATTGGCTGGTCCGCTTCATAGGAAGTGTTAGAACTCGGACTGGTCCCTACCACCTCGGGACCGGTCACGTGACTTGTTTTGTGTCAGTTCCATTTACCGTAGGGTATTCCACACATTTTAATTCCACATGAAATACAGAACATACCCAATAATTTATTTCTTTAATTTTTAGTCTCAATACGATATCAAAAGTAATTATAATCAAAAGCCTCGATTTGTAGCATATCTTATGTTTATACTATAGTTTATTTAAATACGGGCTGCAGTCAAGCTTGGTTTAGCTGCCTGTTAAATAGAAGACTATCGGGCATGTTCTGAAAATCACGGTGATTTCAAATCACGTGATTTCAAAAGTAAACTGTTAATAGCTGATTTGTAATCAGATTTTTATAGCATTTAAAATTTTTGTCATTTACAATAGAACATTTTACTCGAACTTCCAACGCCATATATAGTCCAATTAACGAAAGCAATAATTTAGCCTTTATGAATTTTTTTAAATCACCGTGATTTGGCATCTCGTGATTTACAGAACAGGCCCGTATATATTTTTCACAAGAAATAAAGACGTTTTACCAAAGTCTATACAAAAAACGGATTTTGTGTTAGATTGAATAAACGCAAATACCTTTATTACTCGTTACAACGTAACTACATTTATTCGTTGATAATATGGCACTATTCAATTGAATTATACTTATCTTCTAGGGATGTAACGATACGTGTTTTTGCCGATACGATATCGATACTTAAAAAGAAATATCGGCGATACTGATACCGATACCGATACGCATATTGAAATTGACTTCAAGTTTAAATTAACAAAACTCAAGTAGGGTAATTTTTATTATACAAAATTATAGTATAAGATATTATTTATTATTTAAAATTTATATTAACCCAGTATAAAATATTGGAAGTAGTTTTTAAGGAACTACATTTTCATTGCTTCCAAAGAATCTATATTAAAAACATACAGATGATTAATAGAAAAGTAAGTAAAATTTTATTTAAGTCATACAAAATTTTCTAAATCCTTTATAATTTTAAAAAATACTCGCCATGCTTTTCCACAATAGCATAATTGTTAAAATTCTTCTAAAAGTTTATATTTATTCACTTAAGTTTAAAAGAAATAAAAAGAAACAAGTTGTGAAATGGGCAATTTTTCATCCTCTTTCCTTGAGGAAAAATCATTATAGAACGCCGAAAAATTAAATTTTCCTAACTTCGCTTTCAATTCGGTAATATAATAATAATAAAAAATAATAATAAAATATTATTAATATTTAAAACTGATATTAATAAGATTTAAAAAAACGAATTGAATTTCATTCATGGTAAAATTAACAAAAAATTAATTATTTGTTAAAAAAAAACTCTGAAAGAAAATTTAAAAAGTATCGACGCGTTGTATCGACAGTAAAATATCGCCGATACCGATGTATCGAAAAATCTGAAGTATCGCCGATATATCGGTGTCGGTTACATCCCTAGTATCTTCATGATACTCATGACAAAATCGGTAGAGCAGATTTTCCAAATATCTCAAATTAAAAAATATAAAAAATATTTAGTAATAGAATTTTAAGCCCCTATTATGATTCACAACTAAATTGATAGTTGAGTCGTAGTTGTCAAACTCTTATTATGAATTACAACTTTCATCAAAGTGAGACAACTTGTTTTTTCAGTTGTGTTTTGGTTTTTATTTCGACTATTGTGATACTTTTGCTTACTTTTAAAATGGTGATTTCAGGCGCCAATCCATCCCACTTGTGAACCAATATTCTTGCCATATCCATAAAACATAAAATCTCAGGAAAAAATAGTAAGGCCAAAACTAAAAATATTTAAAATATTTTGTGGTGGCTACAATGGTTTCAAAACACAGAGAGTATAGATAAGAATCATTTTTTCGAACATTATTTCGAAGATAACTAAGATTAGTTGTAAATCATAATACAAAAAAATGGTTGAGTTGGATCGTAACATTGACAACTCAACCTAGTTGAGCTGTGAATCATAAAAGGGGCCTTAAATTTCGTCTCTTTTCGTAGTTAAGCGACCATAACACATCACAAAAAATATAGTAGTACTATTTAGTATATCTCTTGTTGCATAGTGTAGCTATTGATTATTTTGCATGAGAAGTATCTCTACACCCGCACCGACCCCGCCTGTCTTTTACCAATCTTCATATATTGTCTTCAAGTTAACTCGAATCAAGTTTTAAGGCTCTTACTGGTATAGCTTTCCAGATAGCACGTAATTACATATTACTTTGTATAGAGAATACCCAAAAAGTGGAAATTTTTGTGAAAAAGTGAATTAATAATAATAGCTAAGTGAAAACTTTGAGCTTATTGATGAAGTCTTAGTTGGTGAGAATGAAATCATAATCATAAGTGAACTATATGGCAATTAATTGACAAAATTATTTTAAAAGAACATCTGGAGGAGAATTTGAGAAGCTAAAATCATTATTACAGAACTTTAACTTAATGCAAATATTAGAAGGTATGTATACATATATATTTGTAACTAATATTGTGATTGTATTTTTCTAATAATAGCTGCTAAAGTGACATATCGATGCTTGCACGATATTCAAAAGATCTATCGAAGCAATCCCACACTTGGTCTTCGAGTAGAGTTTAGAGAAAAATTATTTGGGTCGCGTAAAAAAAAAGTAAATACTATAAATCTTACATGACGTTATCTAACAATGCATATGTATGCACATTATCTTTTTATATTTCGTTGAAGTTTGGAATAGACAATGAAAATACTTCAAACCCGAATAAAGTCCAAAACTGCACTAACAGAGATTTACAAAATGTCCTTTCAACATCTTCCTCTAATTCATCAATGAGACGTGTTTTAAATAAGGTGATTTTATTTTTTATGTGATACATACATAATTTATCGATATATGAAATTATAAAAGATATATTAAAGCAAACATCCGAAGAACAATCGTGTCTGAAGTTGTCTACGTTAAGATATCCATAAAACCAAATGACTTCTTTGGCATTGTAAAAGATATTTGTGAATTTTTCCAACTGAAGCAGTTGCGAAGGTAAAGTTCTGATTTACAAATATGTATTAATCTTTATTTTAATTAATTAATTTCACAGGAGTATTACTATTTCGCGCAAAGGTAAAAAGAATCCCATTGGCAAGCTATACCCCAAACGTATAAAAAAGCTCTCTAGCTCTAACTAGCAAGACGTCTGCGAAAAATTTAAATTATATATTATTTAAGAGAAAAAGATTTAAAATGTGTAAGCAACGTCGATTTTCTTAAAACATGGTCTAAATGCTCGGATTCCGGAGCTCCTGAACTGTTATGTTAAATTTTGAATATACATATGTATTATATGAAATAGTTAAGGAAATTGATGAAATTTATGCATTAAATAAAAATTAGTTCAATAGTGCTCCTATGCATTCCTGTTTTATAAACAATGTAAAAACATATATCTGCCAAAAAATTTATTTTAAATATGTAAATGTTTAATAAAATTTTAAAAATATGTATATAATATTTGTATTTTTCAGTTAAGAAAAGTAATAAAATAAAAGTAAGTATAAGTTTTGAAAAATATAAGTTATTGTCCCATTGTAGTGGAACGTTACCAACTTTAAATACGTTGAACGTTTTCAGTTCAAAAACGCTACTTATTTAAAAAGAAGTTGTGCAACCTTGATTCAAATATTTGCACCTTTGATTTGAAAATGTTTCTTCTTTGAAACAACTTAGAGCTTTTTTGATATAATGTTGCTCGTATTTGATTTAAAGATGTCGTATTTTTTTTTGGATTTAATGTCGAGCAATTTTAAATTAGCGTTGAATACATCTTGACTTCGGGTTAACATTGCTTTTATGTTAAATATTGTTGAGTATACAATTTGCAACTTTAGCTGCTTTCATAGCTGTTTTTTGTTGAATTAAGGTAGAAATTCTTGATTTATTGCTGTTTTTTCTATGAGTGTGTATTGCGAATTTTCTAGACTTTAAGTTGAGATTTGTAGTTTCAGGACACTGGAAAAGTCAGGAAAGTGAAGATGTGCTAAGATGTTTATATGATTTTTTGTGGCTAAACGAATAGCGGTATTACATTGAGTTTTTTGCTGTTCAAATGCCATTTTTAACATAAAAGAAAAAATAATTATCTTAAATATTTATGTTGAAATAATTCGTTTTAAAATAAAAAAAATATTTTTATACACTTTTTTTTGCTAAAAAACAAAAAGAAGATACATAGTTTTCAAAAATGAAGGTAGCAACTGTACAAATAATGTTATATACCACATTAAAATTTGAAATCTCTAATTTTAGATAAAAAAAAATTAGCAAAAGTTTGCGGCGTTATTTTTGATGATTGTTTGACGAATGTCAGTTTTTAGAAGAACAAGTATTCAGAAATTAAAATCTGTAAAATGATGAAACAGTTTTTTGTTTACTTGTGGCTTATATAACATTATTTGTTAAAAAAATAAAGGTACATACCTCACTAACATAGTTTTAATCACAAAAATTAATCACAAAAATTTTATCAAAAAAATTAATATACACAGAAAAAACTAAATTTGATTTTCAGTAATGGAATTCAATGAAATAGTAGCTATCTACACTAAATATAGACAAAAATATCTCAATAATTGAATTGAAAAAAAGTGTTTTTTCAGTGAAGAAATTGTTTAAATCTATAAAACAATTTATCTAAAAATATTTACAAACTGTAAACAAAACAATTTACTAAATTAAACAAAAAGATTTACTGGATTATCTGAAAAACATCAAATCATATTTTCGTCTGAATTTATAAAATAATGAGTCTAAAATAGGGATGTAACGATACGCCGTTTTGCCGATCCGATACCGATACCGATTCTTAAAAATAAATATCGCCGATACCGATTCCGATACGAATATTGAAATTGAGTTCAACAAAACTCAAGAGCAATTTTTTTAACTATACAAAATTACAGTGTACGAGATTATTAATATTTAAAATTGATATTAACCCAGTATAAAAAATTGGAAGTATTTTTTAAGGAGCTACATTTTCTTTGCTTCCAAAAAATCTATATTAAAAATATGCAGATAACACAGTGCAACAGTCCAAAAAACACACGGACTTGACAGTATAGATTCGATTGTACTACCACGGGGTAGTAAAACCCTATATTTAGCTTGGCGAATTGTGACCAATTTCGTTTTATGGACCTCCAAAGTTTTGGAAAATCAGCGGGCATCAACTTTTGGCCAACAGAAAATTCAAACTTGGCGATACCGCTTAACTATATATGCAATAATGTAGCTAAGAGTTCGCTAAACAGATTTTATTACCATTTTATGCCAAAAAACTATTTTTTCGTGCAGTTTTTCTTTTGAAAAATTAAGCAAAAAAAATTTTTTTTCACTTTTTCCAGAATAACTTGCAGGGACTCGTAATTTTTTATTAACAATATTTGGTAAAGTTGTAGCTACGGTAAAGCTAAACAACTTTTGTGAACATGTCAATACAATCTGAATGTATCTGGGCACCCTAAACAGCCCAGAAAAACTAATTTCTACCTTAAAAATTTTCGTTTTTTACGAGTTAGGCTATATTTTTATTGCATTTTTTTTGCTTTCTTTGTTCTTCCACTTCTTATGTTGCTGATTTTAGTATTTACTATTTTTTATTGTTTGTTGTTGTTTTGCCAAATAATGGTAATGAAAAATTTGAAGTCCCTATAAGTTATACTCAAAAAAGTGAATAAAATAATTTTTTAAAATTTTTTTTCAAAAAAAAGTACATGAACATATAATTTTTCTGGCCACAAAATGTTTGTGAAACACAACAGCGAAGTATGCACTTGAATATACTATTTTCAAAAAAAATATTTTTTTAGCATAAAAAATAGTGAAAAACTACAATTTTTAAGGTAAAAAGTGGTCTGTGTGAGCTATTAGAGTGCCTAGATACGTGCAGATTGTATTGATATGTTCACAAAAGCTGTTCAGCTCTACCGTAACTATAAGTTTGCCAAATATTGTTTGTTAAAAATTACAAGTCCCTGTAATTTATTCTGAAAAAAGTGAAAAAAACAATTTTTTCCTTAATTTTGTCAACAAAAAGTTCACGAAAAATTTTTTTTGGCATAATACGTTAAAAAAAATTTGTTAAACAGACTCAGCTACATTATTAACATATAAAGTTAAGCGGTATTGTAAAGTTTGAATTAGCTGTTGGCCAAATACTGATGACACCATTTTTTGAGGCCCCACTGATTTTCAGAAACTTTGGACGTCCATAAAAAAATTGAGTAAAGGGTTTTACTACCCCATTGTAGGACAATCGAACCTGTACTGCCCAGTTCTTGTGTTTTTCCAAAAGTCTTTATTTGTCGCATAGTGTAATTAGTAGAAAAGCAAGAAAATAATTTTAATTCCTTTATAATTTTAAAAAATACTCGCCATACTCGCATAAAAATAATTGTGAAAATGGGTAATTTTTTATCCTTTTTTCTTGAGGAAAAATTATTATAAAACACCGAAAAAGAAATTTGTCCGAGCATCGCTTCCAATTCGGTGATTGGTAATCGAAAAACAGAACTTCTTGCAATGGCAAGGATATGTAAGACTAATTAGAAATGATCCAAATTTGCAATACTTCCGGATCGCGAATTCTACATTTTCATGACTTCTTGGAGTCGAACGAATTGAATTTGAATTCATGGTAAAATTAACAAAAAATAAATAGTTTTTTTACAAAATAATAGTATAAAATGTTATTAATTTTTAAAATTGATATTAATAAAATTTAAAAAATTACGAAATGAGTTTAGTTCATGGTAAAATTAACAAAAAATAAATAATTTGTCAGAAAAAAACTCTGAAAAAATGTTTAAAAGTATCGTCGTATCGACAGTAAAATATCGCCGATACCGATGTATCGGAAAATCTGAAGTATCGGCGATATATCGGTATCGGTAAAGGTATTCGTTACATCCCTAGTCTAAAAGTACTAACAAATATTAGACAAAATAGTTTATTGTTTTTAGAGATAAATGTGAAGCATATAGACAAAGAAATTTTTTGACTGCACGGAGGGTTGAAGTGACGTTTCGATAGCTCCCGCGAATCTCTTCAAAATTCTTTTCCGCTTAGTCCACTCGACCAAAGTCGGTGGTTTGCAGTCAAGAGTTGAATATCATCTACTTTTAATAAATTCATATTGTCACTCTTAGAGCTGTATTTCATTTGATAGTTATTGATATTCACTTTTTTCTCTGTCTTGTGTTAAGCTTCTTTTATTATTTCTCTATTCTGGTATGAACTATCATTGATAATTACAAGTACTAGTATGTGTGAATGTTTATATGAACATGTACATGATTTCGCTAGGTCCGTTTAGAGTCTAAGAATTAACTATCAAATGAAATACAGCTCTAAGATTGACAGTATGAATCGACTAAACTCATAACTTAATTGTATTCACATTTATCTCTAAATAAAAATATAATTTAATTGAAAAATTAAATTTAAACCGAACTCAAGCCCAAATAATTTAATTTCTATGGATATAAACACATACAGTTCGACTAGACTCATAACTTAATTGTCAAAATATTTTACTTAATAAAACAAATGTTTACTGAACTTTTTGTAATATATCAAACAAAATTTTTGTCTGGGTCATCATCATCCATTAAGCATTTATGAAATTTCACTTTTTTAACTGTGATCAAGCCTGAATGCTTATCTAAAGACTTTAACAAATTGATTCATTCAAAAATCGTCAGTAAACAAACTTGGTACAATCGCAATCCGTTTGTTTTCATTGTTGTTGTTGTTGTTTGTGTGTATGTCGTGATCGGGGTTGTTTTTCTTACGACACAAAAACCGTGGTTTTCTTCTTGTTGTTGATGTTTGCGTCCTAAATAAAAGTCAAGCAAAAAATTCATTAATTCGATAAAGAACATTTACTGAAAATGAAATTTTTTTTAAACAAACTTTTGTGTGAAAATTTTTTTGTGATAATTTTTTCTGTGTATAGGTGAATAAAAAGACATTAGGCACCCAGGCACTAGGTTATTAGCTAACTAACGTCTAAAAATATGCGTATAAAAATTAGGGATGCCAGTCCCGAAATCCCGAAATATCCTGCGATTTTCGGGATTGATAAATCCCGAATCCCAGGATTCGTGAACAAAATCCCGGCGAATCCCGAAATATTTAAAATACTCTTTTTAAATAAAATTCTTATACTAAAAACTAGCCATTTAAAGTAACAATTGTAACATAATTTATGAATTTAAATGTATAGTGGTTGTCAAACGGTATTCTCCATCATCACTCCCCTGTTCGATTTTGATAGACAAATTTCTACACGTTCGTAGTGAAAGTGGGCATGAACTGATTGGATACGCCGATTATGGTAACCGGAAAATTCGGGTATGTTCTCTTTACTTCACCCTTAAGAGAAAACTAGATTTTGGTATAATATGGTTAAATGGATACAATATCCCACATTCTATGGATGGCATGTGATTTTCTTGGCAGAAGGCTGGCTTGGAATACCTATGTAGAATTAGTTATACAAAAAGCCTCTAGAGTTGTGCTGGATGCACCTAGATGAAGTATGAGCCATAAAATTATCATGTAGATTTATGAAATTATACGGGTATGCTCTGTATCCATGCGGAATAAAAATGTTCGGAATTATCAATCCATTTTTGTTGCAAATTATTATAAATTACAACAATGCTATGACAACTCCGAACACTTTTATTCCGCAAGTAATGCAGAACATGCGTGATTATCACACCGACTATCACGTACGTCGCGATTGTATGGTGGCTGAGAACTCGTCTGGTTTTAGAAGCTATACAAGGTCGAGATGTTGTCATATCTTCTTGCTACCGTTGTAATGAGGATATGTCTAGTCTATGCCGTTTAGCCCTTAGTTAGTCCAACGCCTATTCAGATCTTCATAAGATCCTTTGCAGCAGCGGCTGCTTACAGGACGGGTCTTGGAAACTCTGTTCATTGTGTTGGCAACAAGCATTCATCGATCCTAAGTACAATATATTAAAGAGAACTATAAGCTCTGCCAAATGACAGCATAAGCCATGAACTGAGGTTCATGAAAATAGTCCCTCTTATTCCGTAACAATTTGTCGACGTCACGTCAAGACAATACCAAAAAATTGGCACTTGTCTACTCTCTGTCAACAAAAATTTACTACTATTAACAGCCTCTTTCCATTTTCTATGCCTTAGAGAATAGTAAGTGACTGGCAGTGACTGGTTACGCTGTGGATTCCAGACCCAATGTTAAAATATCTGTTTCGATTTGCAAATTTATATTTTACTATTCAGTAAAATATTAAAATGTGTATTAAAATACACTAAAATTAGCTTTTCTTTCTTAATTTTTTATAGTTGTTATTAAGAATACACATAATGGAGTGTTTTATTAAAAAATTAAAATTCCAAAATCCCGATAAATACTGGGATCCCGAAATATCCCAAGATCCTGTGATTTGAAATTCTGAGATCCCGAATCCCGGGATTTTCAAAAACCAGTTCCGTTTGGCATCCCTAATAAAAATACAAACTTATATATGGGTCATTGCACAAAATTTTGAGCAGTGACCCATTTTAAAGCTGCAGCACACAAAAAAATACGGAAATACAAAAATGCTCTTTCATCCTATTCCATTAAACAATATAATATATAAAAATTAATCTGTGTTTGTATGCTTGTTTGATTATTTGTTTGTTTGTTCCTTTCTGCAAGACCGATCCTTTTGAAATTTTTGGACCGTTTTACCGGGTGAAAAACAACACGAACCCACCAAAAATCTGCCACTATATTAGCTATCAAATTAAACATTAAACTATCAAAAAACTCAAACTTTTAATTTAGAAAAAATTTTTAATAATTTTGGCCAGCTTTTTGGGCCAAAACTCCTCTGTGAGACGGTCAAAAAACGTACCGAAAATCATATGAGTGGTTGACAAGGAAACGAACCTCTTTGTCTGAGAAAATCCGAAAAACTTTGCCAAAGTGTCTGCGAGAACTACCTGCGAATTCTGAAGAATCTTCTAGGGAAACTCTAATAAAGGAATTTCCGACATGTCTGAACAATGTCGGAAAAATTTCTGACAAATAATCAGAGAATTTTTCGATTTAACTCATAGCTTTTACGTCCTTTCGTATTAATGTCGGAGAAAAGTCGGATATAAAATTAGAAATTTATCAGAAATGTTGTATAAAATTCGCAAATAAAATTAAAATGTAGAACAAAGAGGAACTTTTTTTCAGCAAGAGACTAAATGTGATTTCGTGAGTACGTGAAAATTATATTTTTAAAATCACGCACGATTACACACCGTATTTAATTTTTAAATCACGCTCACGCAGTATTGCGTGATTATTTTTTAATTTTGTCACAATCACGCGTGAATCACACTTGGCACGAAAAATTCAGGACATTTGCACATCTATCGATAAAATCATCATATTTCAAACGTTTGAACTTTTTTGTTTGTTGGGTTATAACAGTGAATGATGAAAGATGCGATATATGAGTGTTTGTGTGTCTATACACCCAGAAGCACAGATTATAAATAATGTTGAATATTAATTCCATATGAGGTTATAAGTTAAAAAAATATAAAAAGCAAGTGATTACGCTATAACTTTCTGAGAAATCGTAAAAATTAAACCAAACTTTGCTCAGAAGTACTTTTGAATATGGAGACTGCAATAATGATATTAACTCAAAATTAGCTTTTTCCTTTTTGCCATACAATTTGCAAATTAATATCAAACGTTATATAAAACGGCTGTTTTCAGAATTATGCTTGAATTAAGTTTATTTCGTTTTTGGTTATTTCAATAAGAATTTATAATTGCAGTGTGGTGGGCCTATTTTTCTTGATAGCCCAATTGCTGTTGAATACACATAGATGAACAAATTTTAAATCTGTTTATTATAACTTTTTCACGTCATAGCCGAAGAAAACAATAACATCCTTTTAATTTTTTAATTTTAGACTAATGTTTATCGGGTTATATTTGAACACAAATAAAATAGTTGGCTGCAGCAGGTAGTTTATAAAAAGCAATGAGCCCAAGACATGGGCTATTTTGGCAGTTAACACTTATAGTAGTGATCACTTGCACAAAGTTGAGTAGCAGTCGCGAATCCCAACTTAGAGTCGGAAAAGCTTTAAACGTTTTTGTACGGTTTGGATATTTGGGAATATCGATGAGAGTAATTCCTACTAACGATACCAACGAAGATGTCAGATGGCTGTTTAAAGAACCTACACGAAACATTTACAAAGTGTGTAATTTTCTATATTAATTGAATGGTTTGCTTTTATTTGTATTATATATTTCACAGGATATTAGTCATTTAGGAGAGAGTCAAGAACACAACACACCAGGGATATTTCACGGGGATTTTCATATGGAATTTTGCGACAACCGCCGGCAATTATACCAAGCATACTTCCGTGACTTTACTATTGAGCGATTAGACAGACCTTGGGAAGCATTTACCGGCGGCTGGTTTCCTGACAACGCTGCAAAGAAACTCGGTATAAATACTTCATTCATACAAGGAGATTACTCGTATGTTCTTGTGCGTGTTGTGCGGTTTCGAGAGACTGGCAAGTTCAAGTCGGAATTACCGCTTAATTTGACGCTTGAAAACGATGTACGAGAAAAAATGAACGAAATTGTAATGGGGAACATGACAACAGCTGTAAAATTTTTCGAATATGTGGGAACTCATTATATCAACTCGTATACTACAGGAAATTCTTTATATCAAGTAAGATAATGTGTCAAACCGCAAAAAAAATCTTAAGCGCCAAAAAGTAGATTTTACTGGAGAAGTATTTCTTAATTATCCTTGGTTTAAATCAAAGTAGAGCCTTAATATAGGCTACATATGATTTTATTGCACTGTTACATGTAATGTTAATAGTTTTAATAAATTTCCTATAAGACAACGCATGCTTGTGGAGGTTAAGATATTTTAAGATATTCTTGATGTCACGAAAAATCAGTTAATCAAATTGAGTTATGAATTTTAATCGAACTGTGTGGTTTCTTATGCAAATTTATATAATTAGTTTGGCTTGAGTTCGCTATTAATTTAATCTTTCGATTAAATTATTTTTATTTAAGACAGAAATTTTAAAGCATGTAAATATTGAACATTCAAAGAAAAATTTAGCTGTACGGAAGGTTGAACTGACATCAGATGTTTCAAGACCGCCACAATCTTCTCATCAGAGCCCTTTTACCTCACTGCCAGCGACGGCAGCAACAACCACCGAGCGAAAATCCTATTAATTTATCAAACCAATTAACAGATGTGTCGCCATCTCGTAACGAATCGCACCTATATTGACTTTTTTTAAATGTTCGGAACTTCACTAAGTATATTTTCTTTATCATGTTCAACTATTTTTAAGCCTTTTGATTTCTCTCTTACCAGCGCGAAATATCATTGATATTTTCAATGATGGGATTTTTTTAATGTTTGTTTTGCCTAAGTTTTCGGAACAGTATATATTAGCGTTTTAGCAAAGTGCCTTTAGAGTTTTAACAATTGAGTTATGAATTTTATCGAACTGTATGATTTTTTATCCAAAGTTACTTAATTAGTTTGGATTAAGTTCGTTTTTAATTTAATCTTTTGATTAAATTATTTTTATTTAAGAAAGATATTCTAAAGCATGTAAATATTGAACATTCAAAGAAAAATTTTGGCTATACGGAAGGTTGAACTGGCATCAGATGTTTCGAGACCACCACAGTCTTATCATCAGAGCCCTTGTACCTCACTGCAAGCGACGGCAGCAACAACGAACGAGCGAAAATCCGATTATTTTAAAACTATTAATTATTACACAGAAAAAAAGATTTGTAAATAGAAATAATTTTTTAGTAAACACAATTAAAACTTTCGCTGGAAATGAGCCTATAACTAATTTATTTTCAATTAAATTTACCGTTTTTCTGGCAATGTTATTGCCAATTTCAATAAATATTTTCAACAAACCAGTTTGTTAACATTTGTTGCGCTTTCCAAACAAAAAAAAATTTGTTTTAATTTTTATTTGTTTGATTACAAAGCTATTTCCATTAAAGTTATTGTTATATTAACAATGAGAATTTTTGAATTTCCGGACAAATTTTGATTATCATAATTGTTATATTAACAATTTTGTTATACGCAACCACAACGCTTGAAACGACTTTTTGCTTGTCTGCGAAAAACACTAAATGTTTTTGAGCGTAATCGAACCGGCGACCTCTGGACTAATAGAGTAACGTACTTACCTCTCAGCTACAGAGCAGTTCGTTATTAAATATGAAAATAATGAATACGCACAAAACTTGATGTCTTATGTTTCTTCTAAATGTGCTCATTCCGGTATGATATAATTTAAAAAATTATTTTGTTGAGTAATTGAATTGACTAGAAAAATTATTGAACTAGAAAGCCGAAATAATAAAATTTTCAGACTTTACCTATTCAGTTCAAATAAAATAAAAATTACGAAAAATTTAAATTTGTTATATAAACAATGATGAATTTTAATTTTTCACAAGTTTCCTCAAAAACTTTAGTTGACATTTTTAATCAAAAAAACATTAAAAATGTATGAGGTTTTGCGCCATGCATAACAAAAAATTTGGGTGTTCATTTTATTGAAAAAAAAATAAAATAAAATTCTGTGTTAGTCGTATAAACAACTTAATTGGTTATATTAACTAAATATATTTTTGAATAAAAATGGACCATTTACAGTTCGGGTTGTTAGCTGTAGTTTCATGATATTGTTTTCTGTGTTACCCTTAGCAAGCTGTTCTTTAACTGTTTCATTAATATCCTTGCAGTTTTTGTCACTAGTTTTTCGCTACTTGAAAGAGAGAATTTTAGCTTAATAGGCACTTAGCAGTTACAAAAAATAAAAAATAATAAACATAATGCACTTAAGCTAAAATTTATTTTTCTCTATATCAGTAACGGCACTTGACATGATTTTGAAACTTTGACAGATAGTCCAAATAATGATTTCGACAAGCGGCATGCTTAAGTTTTTTTTCGGTTATGACTCGTTATGATAAATCATGCTCATTCACATTGTTTATATTGATATGTTTTTTTAATTATTTAAGGTATTCGTTTACAATCGCAAGAACTATCAAATGATTAAAGAACGGATAAAAACTAAAGGTATCAATGCCCTTTCAAAACAAGATCTTTATCATCTGTTTGCACCCTGGGTTGCCGAGCATTTGGGCCAGATAAGATCAGCTAGTGCAAACAATACTGTCGAAAGGTGGGCACGTCGAAAACTTCAATATGAATATTTATTAGTGAAATATGTTACATTGCTCAAGCTCCACGGCAATGGCACGCTGCTTCGTACATTAGATAACCTTTTAGGAAATGATGCCATACTACAACTGGATCTTAAATCTCTCAATGTTATATTTCGCAATGAGCCAGAGAAACAAAACTGGTTTTATGAAGTTTTGGATAATCATATGAAGCTTTGGGAAGCCAATATGCCACAAAATTAATATCGGTCTTTATAAATTTAAAAGTTCCTGATACATGGTCGTAGAACGAATGGATATAAAACAAAATACATTTAAGGTGAAGATAAAATCCACTGCCTTATGCCTGTAGTTTTCAATGAATCAGTGGGCCTTATTACGGTTCTCGAATCGACTTCGAATGTTGTACTAGATAAAAGAAACTTTCAAACGTTTTCTTTAATCTAATACAAACTCTCAAGTCGTTTCGATAACCGTAATAAGGCTCAATATCAAATCTTTATT
This sequence comes from Panzeria rudis, assembly GCA_956483635.1. Classification (NCBI taxonomy): domain Eukaryota; kingdom Metazoa; phylum Arthropoda; class Insecta; order Diptera; family Tachinidae; genus Panzeria; species Panzeria rudis. The sequence continues at coordinate 203,092,487 of OY101447.1, forward strand.
TAGTTTGACTTGCGTATACATATCTACAAACATACATACAAACTATAATAATTTAAGTTAAATAATAAGATCTTTTAATATATTTTTATCTGTGATAGTTATTCTCTTGTTTATTCTAGAATAAAATATTAATAATATTAGTTATTCATAATAAAATCAAGCCAACACTAGACTAATAAATAATTTTATGGTTTAGAACAAAACAGTAGATTAAACTTATGTTAATTTTTATACACCATAAAAATTATTGAAAATTAAAATCATTTTTAAGCTCTTAAGCTTAAAAGACGATATATATTGTACATTAGAGTGGCCATTTAAAATTAGATTTTCTCAGACGGCAAAAAAACTTTCATTTTGACATAAAAAATATCAGTTCACTTTTTCTTTTTTGAACAAAAAGAGCAACGCACGTGCCGTGTCGCAAGCCGATTTTAGCTAATTTTTTTAATTCACTATATAGTCTATTACTGAAAATATTTCCACAACTATGAAGTTAATGAAATTTATTTCCCACGAAATTACTTATATAGCATTTTCTGAAATTCGTCTGTTTTAAGAGATATTGGCCTATGTTCTGGCTTCCGAATCGATTTCACAAATGTTCTTTTGAATTCGGATGCTAAAACACATACTAACCCTGTTTAAGTTCAAATTAAGAAAATAAATATTAATAGCATGTGTTCTAGCAGCCGAATTCATAAGAACTAGTGTGAAAAAGGACGATTTCAAATTTTTTGATTTTCTCGTTTCATTTTGCTTTCACAAGGCTGTTTTTAAGTGAGAAGAAAACGAGTTTGCTTGCTCAAAAGTGAAAACGAGAACATTAAAATTTTAAATCGTTAATTTCCAAATTTTTTCTTGTAAATTTAGATGCTAGAACACATGGTATACCTTTTTTATTTTCTTAATTGCAACTTACACTGGTGTAGTATGTGTTTTAGCATCCGAATTCACAAGAATATTTGTGAAAACGATTCGGAAGCCAGAACATAGGTGATTTACAAAAAAACTACAATCTTATTAAAAACTAACTTAGATCGGCTTGAGGCATGTTTTGTTATCTAAAGGAAGATTTTTTGGCGTCCGAGAAAATTAAATTTTTAGCGACCGGCCTAATGTACATACATACATACATACATTTTAAAAACTAAAGGTTTATATAGGGAACGTATGTAAATAATATATATATTTAAAAGAAAGAAAAATATACAATTTCTACAGGAAATTAATAAATTTGTAACTATTCGTTGGAAAGATTTACATATCGTGCCATAAACGCAGAAAAGCTTAAGAGGAATAATATTCGAACTTAGTTTTTTGACGATAAACAACTATATACGATCGTAAATATTCGATTTTCGTCAAAAACCGAAATTATGTCGCTTAAGCTATTTTTACGGTTATGGCACGGCATATTCTAAAAAATAAATATGTGAATTACAAGAATAAGAGAATAGTTCACGAATACAAAAATTTGTTACACCATTAATTACACTATATCTTTGCAGAGCTTTATAATTTTTGAAAATTGTTCGTGAATTTTCCCATTTTCATGACAATTTTTATATATTTTAAGGAGAAGAAAATATGCATGGAAATTAATGTATACCCAGCAAAAATTGTTAGATCACGTGGTCTATTTTACTTACAACATGGTCCTATGTACATAATGCAGCCATGGACCATATCATTTGCAGACAAGAGTTTGTTTGTAGTTACTCGACAAGTGTTCGCGTTTTAATGATTGCAAATGCCATATGCAATCGTTAAAACACGAACACTTCAGTGGTCCATCAAGTAGTGATGTAGAGTAGTTTCAAAACTAGCCTCATGTAGTTTCCCCATCGAGGCGTTACATCGGTGTAGTTCTTAGGGTAGGCCTGGACAACATGGCATATATTTGGATCAGTTAGTAACAACTCCTGGTCCTTTGTGGAGTACTCTATAGATGCTGTATGAAGTAGTCGCGATTTTTACAGGGTAAGATTGGGTTTTTGTTTTATTTTGCTCTAAAATTTTCATTGTTCAGCTTTGCTTTGAATAAAATTATAGAATAAAAAATTTGTGATGATTTTTTATACCACAATATGATTTTTATTTTGCCAAATGATAGTTTCTTCGAAAAGCTTCTGGCAAGGCTGATTATCGCAGACCTTGAATGTATACCCTATCTAAATCCATTATTATTATTTATTACTAGCTCTTTGGACCCGGCGATGCACGGGCTAATATATTGAGGTGGAGAGTTGTGGAGATCACTTGGGACAAGTGAGCAGGCTACATACATATAATTGGCCATGAGAAAAGCATGGTGTTTCCAAATTTAGACCTGTCACATTTAGTGTGTGACCCTGCGATTTGTTTATTATTATAGCGAATGCCATTTTACTGAAAATTACTGGAAACTGCAAACGTTTAAATTGAAATGGCAGACTATTTGATAATGTTGGTATAAGGGGAATACAGTATTCTACGGTTAATTACCCCACGTTTAAATGCGTTTCACGCTTGAGTTTTAAATTCCCGCTTTTTTTCCTCCATTTTTCAAACAAAAGTCCACGTTTAATTGCCTACGCTTAATTACCCAATTCGGGTAATTTCCTTAAAAAGTAAACTCCAAAAATAAAATTTTACAACAATAATACAGGTAATGCATCCAAGTTTACATGATAATCATAAGTATGAAAGTATGTATGCGTACGCTTTTGTTAGTAGGATATTACAAGGCATCTCAAAAAAGCAGTAGAGCTATATCTTTTAGATTTAACTGATACATGTACAAATTGCTATGTACCATATGATTTAACGCTGTTTTATACACAACTTTTTACGTTTTTGTCTCGATTTTCATTCGTAATCGACTTCCATCACATACCTAAGCTTTTAAGGGCACTAGACACGGTACAATGAGAACTAATTAATTTGTACTTTATGCAGCCCTGGCGTTAGTCTTGCTACAAAGCATAACAAATAAATAAATAAATAAAATGCTTAATGTCAAAATCGAGAACGTGCGCTTGAAGATATATTACAACCAAGTAGATTTTCCATCAAGCATCGGCTGTGTCACACACATACTAACAAATTTTTACTCATACTATAAACATCCCCGCCATTTCAGTTAATTTAATAACCAACGGTGGACTATATATTACATGCCGTCTATACCTGATATAATATCAAATATTTTTCTAGCAGTAAGCGTCAAATATTAGTGTTATTGCAATAGCATAATATATATTATAATCAGGGCTTTCATGCAAATGCATGTTTTTGTGGTGATAGATAAAGAGGTATTGACTAATTATCTATGCGAATCATCAAATTTTAAGTAGTTTGGCATCGATTTGTAGTTGCATATTTTTGCATATTTTGGTGGTAAGTGCATATTTTTGCATCTTTTAACAATAAATGCATATTTTTGGCGTAATGAAAATTTTTTTAATGCATATTTCTCAATTTTTGAAAAAAATATTAATAGGCCGATTATGGATGGCAACTGAGTTTCAGTTGGGTTAATACTGCTGATGCCAACTGGCAACTAAAAGCTGTTTATTTCAGTTGCTATTTAGTGCCTTTTTTTTTAAAGAGAAGTAACACAATCAGACAATTAATGCCTACCAGTTAATTAATTAATGTGTTACCTTCTTTGGGAAAGGAATAGTGTAGAGACAGCAAGTGGTGAAGTGGGAGAGAGATAGAAAGCTTAATTCATTTAAAACCCTGCTATTGCGCGTTTTTATGTAGAGCAGTGTTGCAAGCCCCTCTGGTGTCAAAAGTAGAGGCATCGAGCTGTTTAAGCTGTGTAGCCATTTTATTAGTTATTTTACTTCGCCGACGGTTCTGCTACAATACCGACGAAGGAGGGTGCTGTAAAGCGCAATAGAAAATGTTAGTCGTAATCGTTGCCGGTACTGTCAAAGTGATCAGTGCTATGCCTTCATCACCTTAACAGTCCAACAACAACCAACACACTAATGCACATGAGAAAAATGCATGGTGTTGTTGGCTTGCCTGAAACTTGCCTGAAAAAAATATTTTCATATTATTTCAGTTTTGGTTCTTTGTTCGTGGGTAAATACATATTTCTGTACATATTTTTAAATTTTAGATGCATTTCTTAAGCGCTTAAAATCAATTTTTAGTTGCATAAAAGTCCGAGCTCTGATTATAATATTGTTTTCATAATATATGTATATTAAAAAAACTCTATAGGGCAAAATACACCATCAACATGCTTTACAAGCGTGGTAATAGTATGTGTGAAATTTCGTTAGTATTAGTGACACCGACGACGCTTGATGGAAAATCTACTTGGTTTTGATTTTTTGTCAAGCACACGTACGTAACAGTGTTTTCTTAATTATTTCCTATACATAAACATACAGTAAAATTAGCTTATAGTCCACTACCTCATTTGCACCCTTTTTGTGGACTATAAGGCGAATTGGACTATAGGGATGAAATAAGGAAAAAGCTCAAAACAACGCAAAAATAAAAAGATTCAAAATAAATTACGAAAATAGAACAATATTTTTATCGAAATTTTAAGACAAATTCGTCAGAAGACGGAACTGACCAAAAGAGCGATAAAAAGGTTGTCTGGGATAAAATTTGCTGACAAAGAGCAGTCTTAGGGCTATTATTACAACTCAGCAGTAAAGTGGAAAATAGTTACTGGCATGATAAGCAGAAGTGACCGGTAAACTGACCTGCAACAATTTTTCATTATTACAACTTGCCTGTAAAATAAAAATTATCTTTTTCAAAGTATGGCTATACCAGAGCACAAGTGGCAACGTCATACATATGTATTTACAATGGCACAGATAACAGGTACACACAAGTCTACAACAAATATAAATTTGTTGTAGAAACTACACTACAATTGTCAAAAAGTGTGGAAAGATGGATTGAATTATCAGCGCAGGTAGCTCTATAATGAAATGTCCAATACCTTATAGTGACGAAATTGTGATAATTTCATCACTCCACTAAGTTTGCCGAGTAAGGTCATGTGTTCTAGTGAGTTCACCTGTTAGATACGTCTTGGTGTTTACTTGATAAAGAAGCAAGTATGGCAGCCTATGAAAATGTGTACCGATAAAAGTTAGCGGAAGAATGAACTTCCCAGTAAGTAATCCCACACTTTTAGGTTAAATTAAAGTTGTAATAATGAAAAACTGTTTATCCGTCCGATAAAATGCTAATTATAACTAAAGCCGAGTTGTAATAATGGCCCTTAGAATATTTAATTCAGTCCATTTTTTCTTGGTATGCAATACAAATTCTCTGCCCTTTAAAAAATTTTACATTTATATTCTCTGTTGCAAATGGCTATTTAAAACAGTTAATAACGGATTTCAGTGTGTGCTGCAAATGATCTTCTGAAAAAGCAAATGGAAATTTAGTGTATTTTGTTGTTGGGTTTCATAAAAACCTACGATATTTTGCACTTCGCATCAAATACTGAACTCCGCTATTGTATTAATTATTTCATCTCACAATCGGTTTCTTTATTCAAAAGTGTGTAACACAACTTTCAGTTGTTGAGAAAAGTCTATCGCCCTTTATAGAAGTTGACCGGATAGTTAAGAGGATGTATAAATTATCTAAATTTTTTCCTTTTTCCATTGTCTTCAAATAATTTCAGTTGTTTTGTTTTTTTCAGTTTTATTTGCAAATAACCCGTGCGTATAAACGTAGTATATCGCCACATAAAACCATGCATTTGCATGAAAGTCCGTGCCCTGTTCATTACATTTCGGAAAATATGACATAGTCATAGGAAAGAAGTATGTAAAATTAAATGATTCTCAGAAAATAGAAGGTAAAGTATTGTCTGAAATACTAAGTTTCTTTAAAAAATACGAAAGTTTGGAGTTCTCAAGAGAAATTTGATAAATGCGATAAGTTTGACCAATCAAATAATATACAATATGTAGAGAGGTATTTAAAATACTAAAAAAATTACAATATTATGTTAATGCTGTCGTGGTGACATAATGAAAACAATGTCTCTAACCCTTCCCGATCGTCTGAACGTTGACAAACACAGCACAGAAGGAAGTCTGTATATGGTGTTTGATAGTTTAAAGGTAGTGGTGATATCATGAACATTTCATCAGCACTACTAAGTTTGACGTTTAATCAGGTGAGTCAGCTGACCTTGTGATCCCACCTGTTATATACACCTTGGTCATTTTTAGGGATGCCAGACGGCTCTATGTTTTTCAAACCCTGGGATTCGGAATTTTTAATTTAAAAAAAACGGTATCCCAGGACGGGTCGGGATTTCTATACATTAAATAAATTCACTCATGGTTGATGCGCCCTTAGTGGTAAAATCTACGATATCTTAAAACAATGATATATTTAAATCTCTTCGTCGGTTTTCTATGACCCTTTTCGTAGTTCAGTTGAAATACTAAATAAAGAAAAAGGTAAACCATCTAACGCTGCCAATCTTACAATTACAGCCCCCAGCAACACCTCTTTTGTGGGCCTAAGAAGTTTGTAATTTTTAATATCTTCGATTGGGGTGCTTACTTTTCATCTTATTTTGCAGCCTAGTATCGAATATCGAAAACATTTTATTTCAAATATTTATATGACAAAGTATATGTGGCAAAAACCCTTTATTAGAACTCCCTTAAGTTCTTTAAAACCTTTTTGCATAAGCTGCGTTTTGAGTGCGATGACTTTGTTGCGTGAGTTTTTTGATTTCTCTTTTGAAGTTGCTACCCGCTAGACGTCTTTTTATCGCTTACGTCATTAAAATTAAAGAAAGTCATGCAGCAATGTGTCAACGTGTACATATCGTTTTGATTAAACTTCAAATATTTGAAACGATATTTAGCAGGGTAACTCATGGTTAACTACCCTATGTCCGCCTATACCTGATAAATTTTTATCGTGAGAAATGTCAACCCTTATATTGAAAAATAGCCTGTCTTTTGTTAGCTGTTTTTCCTATATGGAATTTGACATTTATCATGTTAAAATTATATCAGTTATAGACGCAAGGGTAAAAACATAAATATACATAGTTGTAGTTAATAAAAAAATAATTAACATATTTTTACTCTTGCCAAAATCCCGGTATTTTCGAGTAATAATCCTGGGATTCAAGACTTAACTATTTAGAATAATCTCGAGTTTTCGGTATTCGGGACTTCGAGACTGGCATCCTTAGTCATTTACGGTTGCGGTGTCGGTTTCCGTTTCTCAGAGAAACAACAAATTATATACATTGCGGCTGCGGATATAGGTTTTTGTACTCATTTTTAATTTTTTGTTTATTTGTCAGTTAGCTTTTATAAAAATTAAATAATACGAAAAATGTGTGAAATTAATAAAAGATAAAAGATGGTGGGTACGCCCGGTTAATGTATCCAGAGATTAAGAAGGATTTTTTATTCTATGTATGAAACAAATTGAGAAACAAGATGAAGAACACTTTCGTTTGTCCACACGAATGAGTGTTTCTCAATACAAGTTGCTCTTAACCCTAATAAGACCAAAATTAGGAAAATATTCTGCAAGAAAGCCTCTGAGTCCCGAATGTCGATTGACACTTACGTTACTGTAAATAATATTAATTAATTACATAAGCAAACCCTTTATAAAACTTTTATCTTTTTCATATTTATAAAGTTATATTGCTCACGGGAGCAGTGTTCACGTTTCGGCATGGGCATGTAATATATGAAACCTGTGACGTAATATGGGAAGAGTTGCACGAATTTTACATATCAATTCCTAATAAAACCGATTGAATCCAAATACCCAGTTCTTTCCACATTGCCTTGGTGCTATCGGTGGCAAGCATGTGAAGATAAAATGTCCAAAGAAGAGCGGATCCTTATACTTTAATTATAAAAAAATATTTCTGCATAGTGCTAATGGCTGTTTGTGATCATAATTAAGCCTTTACTTTTGTAGACGTGGGGGCTTACGGGAGTCAAAGTGATGGAGGAATTTTTAGAAATAGTTTATTTTGGAAAAAAAATGATTGAAAACAAACTTAATACACCAAAAGCGGAGAGGCTGCCGAATTCAAATATAGAATTTCCTTTTTATTTCATTGCTGACAATGCATTTCTTTTGCTTCCGAACTTGATGCGCCCATACCTTGGCATGCTATTACCAGAAGAAGAAAGAAATTTCAATAAAACTCTTTCAAAAGCTAGGTGCAGAATCGAAATCGTTTTTGGAATTCTGGTAAACCGGTGGCGCATTCCACATACGACCATTGATTGTAGCCCAGAAAATGCACAGAAAATAGTTTGGGCCAGAACATTGTTGCACAACATTTTAGTACTCAATGATGATAAAAGATACTTTAATAATGAAAACCTGGAAAGCATTGGCCAGGAAAATTTGGAAAATGTACGATTATTGTCGTCAAATCGGTCAACAAATGAAGCATTTGGCTTACGTGAATCGTTAAAGGAATATTTGTTTACCAATCAGTAAAAACCAACCTTTGTTAGTGTTATATTTTTATTTATTATTTAAATAACTGCAAAAGTAACGACAGATTTTGTAAAATAATGAATGCTAAAAAGTACATATTTCATTTTGAATGTGCAATAAATTCTTTTAATTTAGAATAAAAGGCTGTGCAAACTGCACTTTCAACAGAATTTCTTTGTGCCGCTGTCAAATTGGTTTCATCAATTGAATCGTTTATTTCAAAAACCAGTCAAGCGAACAATTTTTGATTTTGAGTAAATCAAAGAAAACTTCCTAGCAATCTTAAAACTATTTTTTCAAAACTGACATTTTTTCCTATGAAAGTTATCAATTTCTTCAACTGTTTGATAACCATAAAACTTTTTTTTATATATATTGACTTATAAGAAATTTATTATTCGACATATTGTCATAATTATATTTTAAATGAAATTTATTTGTAACTGTTCAAAGTTGTGGTTGAAGTCTACTGACGATTTGGTAAAAGCGCCAATGAAATGCATATAGACAATTGCTTAATAACCATCAACAAATAAATTTCATTTAAAATATTGACTTATATTTAAATAATAATATAAAGATTGCACTTGACTGGTTTCTGAAACAAACAACCATCACTATCGTAAATTTCGTACGAAATGTTTTAATTTTATTAAGGACCTACTATCAAATCTTCCATTATCACACGAAATTTTTTATTTTTACAATTTTATTTGAAACAAAAACAAATTCCAAAACTTTGTTCTTGTTTGAAATATAACTGTAAGAAAGAAAGAAATTATTCGACATCGATAAACAGGTAGTAAAATGTCCATAAAATTTTTTTAATACTATATAAATATGTTAAAGGTTTAAATTTATAACGAAATTTCATAAAAATTGCATGCTAGGTGAAGATAATAATAAATGTCTTTAATAAGTATCAATGATTACAATGCTCTCTTATCATTTCCTAAAATAATTAATTCGATTATAAACGAACTTTTAATGATTTTCCGCAGAATTAGTCAAAAAATTTTGGAAAGTTTTAAGCTCATAGAAGCTGTATCTAACACAATCGTTATTCTTATTGTTTTAAATATATACAACTTTTTAATTTTTAATACTGTTTACAAAGTTATTCTTATGGTGAGCTTATGTCATACGTGTCACCGGAATTTGATGTCGGACGAAAAGTCAGCAGTAGCGAGATTTGAGGGACAGTCAAGGCATAAAAAAAGATATGCGATACGATAAGATCGGACTTTAAATGGCGGCGTTACATATAAAAAATAAAAAGTGCTATATTTGGGGGTGTCGCAAGAGCTTCTTCTTACAGTTCTAGAAACTTTATTGATATAAGCTTCATTCTATGGTGCGATTGTTACACTTTTTTTCTGTATGTTGATCGACCTATTTTAATAAATATAATATGTATGTGTAACAGAAAAAATAGGGCCTACTTTATGGGCGTGGCATAAAAGTAAGTGTGTTGAAAGCCAGACATACTAAGGGCCTTATTTTGTAAAACGCAACGCTAAGCGTTGAATAATTTTGTGTGTGTTTTGTTTTTGCAAATTACATTTTTTCCATACAAAATTTATCAACGCTTGTCGTTGCGTTTTACAAAATAAGGCCCTAAGTTTTAGAGGGGCTTTCTTGCTACGTGCAAAAAATTTGACATTAGTGGGGAAGGATCCGAGATGGCATAAGAGGCGCCCAGAATTTGATGTCGGATTAAAAAGACACCCAATATGTTACAATCGGAGTACAAATGGCGACGCAGTATACAAAAAAGTAAAAGGGCGGTATCCAGTGGCGTGGAAAAAAATTTAAATAATTTTTTTTGGAATTATTTGCAAATATTCTAGGGGATGACTGGCTCAACTTTTTTTTCTGAATGCAGGGCGAACCACTTTAGTGTGGCGTCTACAACGCCAGTTTGAAACGCTTTTTTAAAGTCAGACTTCTCTAAAATTTTCTGTGAATGAGTCGTACGGTCGAGTTGGATAGTGAATCAGAGCCCTAAATAAAACAAAAAATGACGGGCCTTAAGAAATAATATGAAATTTATATGTTCAAAATAACGGGACATCATAAACAAAAAAAAAAACTTGCAAACAGTGCTGCTACTAAAAAATGTTTTGCTAAGCTACTTCTCCAGTTCGAGTACATTTAGCTTAAAGAATGCTTTGTTGCGTTTACTTTAAAGTTATAATTGTACAAACCGTTATCTAAAAAAATTACCAATACAGCGGTACTTAAGCATGTATGTACATATATAGTTTTGCAGAGAACTTTCCAAGTTTTCATTTAATGTATTATTTCAATCTGTCACTTTTGAAATGAAGAAGTTATTCAACTTTAAAAAGTAGTTTTTAGAAATACATATCGATGGCTTAATATAAAAAAGGCGTATCTCGATATGTAGTTTTTTTAAGCAGTCTGCAAAGCCGGCATTGGTCGGGTGCAAATATATAGTAGAAAGGTATTTTAGAGCACTTTAAATACATATGGCTTATGTCTGTGCAGAATTGTAGGAGCTATGCCCAGTTCAAAGTAAAACTTTTGAGCCCCGTAACTCTGGAACCAAAAGAGAGCGCCGAAAAATATATTCATAAAAATTTTTTTTCTAAAAAGAGCTATTAACTACCTCATGATTTTTTATGTTTATATTCAACACCGTTGGTGTTCTTGACTTAAGACCATATAACTTATTTGCAAATGATGCTTTTTGAAAAGTACCTTTTAAAAACACAGGCCTTTTTTTTTAAAGAACTTCTTGAGAAAGGCAATTAAAAAAAAATATTTTGTTTGAAAAGTACTATTTTATATAACTACCTTTAGCAAAAAAGTACCTTTAGCTAAAACGAAGTTTTTTAAAAAATATATTTTCCAATAAAGTTTTTGTTTTAAGAAGTACCTTTTCCAAAAAAATTACTTTTTTCAAAAAGTAATTTTGTTAAGTACTTTTCTAAAAAAGAACTTTTTTCAAGAACTTATTTCCAAAGTACTTCTTTCAAAAAGTATAATTTCGAAACGGATATTTTTTCAAAAAGTTCCTTTGGCAAAAATGTAATTTTCAAAAGTACCTTTTTCAAAAAAGTACATCGAAATTATGTGCTGTGTGACAGAAAACAAAATAATTTCGTAACAATTTGTTGCGAATTAATCGAAAAATTCAGTAATTAAAACGAGAAATTGACAACATTTCTTGAAACAGTTTTTATTTAGTTATATTTGATCTTACAAAAACTTTGCAAGAGCAAACAATTGTTTGTTCTAAAAAGGGATATATACTTGCAGTTGGGTGATCACACTGTGCTGACAATAGGACCATTTTTATTAGCTGGCAAATCATTTTTTTTGCCAAAAATCAGCTGTTTTCTTTTATATATATATATATATATATATATATATATATATATATATATATATATATTATATATATATATATATATATATATATATATATATATATATATATATATATATATATATATATATATATATATATATATGTATATATATATATATATATATATATATATATATATATATATATATATATATATATATATATATATATATATATATATATATATATATATATATATATATATATATATATATATATATATATATATATATATATATATATATATATATATATATATATATATATATATATATATATATATATATATATATATATATATATATATATATATATATATATATATATATATATATATATATATATATATATATATATATATATATATATATATATGTTCATTTTACTACTCTGGGGAGCATAGGGCCGCTTAATAAACCTATTGCCTCTTAATAAACTTTTATGGTCACATTAGCGCAATCAAATATTACTCATTTATTTTCCAAATGTTTCCTCAATGTGACCGTACCTTTACACTAGTAGCTACTGGGCAAACACAACGTGGTGTTGGTCTTGGCTACATAACTTTTTTCTGTTAATTCATTCCTCCTTTTTGTGAATAATGGCACGTTGTCATTACTAATAGTAAATTCAAGCACCACTTATTAATGTCTAAGATAATACAGTAGATAATACAGTTTCTTATGAGTAGAAAATAATATGTTGTTTGCAGAATTAATTGATATATATTTTACAACAGATGTCAGTTAGTACAATAAAGTACCTACTAGGGTATTCATTTTAATCGAAATTTCAGTTGTTCGATTAATCAATTAGTCGAAATTAAGGTTTTTATATATTATTTGAACAAGCCAGCAAGATTTTTATTTCGTTTGAGTAATTTTTACTCTACTCTTAAATATTATTCGAGTTAATCGGAAAATGTTCCATTTTACTCGTTATATATTCTAATATTTGTATGGATAAATAATATATAGAAATTTTTTCTAGCATTTTATAGTTTTTATTGATAAAATCAAAAGATAGAAATTTATTATACTTGCTATATTATTTCGAACTTTTTTATGTTTAAAATTATTTTTTATCGAATATTAAGCACTAAGGTCAGTTTTTTTTTATAAAAAGTTATTTAATTATTCCAATATTTCGTTACATTTTATGTAACTTCAGGAATAATTTTTTAACCATTAATCGAATAAAAATTATCAATAATACAAATTGTCACAAAAAGAAAATATTTGAAAAATTATATGAAGTTAAAATTGAAACAATTTTCAAACACAACAAAAAACTTAATACTATGAACTGTTTTTAAAAAACACCTTTCATCTATTATTGTTAGTGTATTTTGATGTTAAATGTTTGTAATTCTGAGCAACGCTATCAGTATCTGCTTTAAAGTTTATTCTACTGTCTATGGGTGTATTAATAATTTGTAGCATCTCCAACATATATCTTCTTTTGTAATTATTTTCTGTATTTAATACTGAGACATTCTCAAAATCTGGACAGTGTCTTAATCTAGAACAATGAGATGCTACTGCTGTTTTGGTGAATATATTATACCTCTATATCTTTGATTCGATCTATGTCCCGCAATTCTTGCCTTCAATTTATTCTTTGATGTACCTAGATATACCTTATTGCATATTTCATTATCCTTACCTTTACAAGGAATTTTATAAACTATATTAGATTTATCTAGCATTCCTATTCTATCCTTCATTTTACTAAATAATTTACCTAATGTATTTCTATCAAATATATTGGATTTTTCCTATCTTTCTGATATGAAAGGTATTTAAGTTAATTATTTGTATATTTTAGGTTCTGAAATATTATTAACCGTATTATTTTTATTTCGTCTATACTGGTCTATTAAGTTGGAAGTAAGTTGTGTTGGAAAATTATTAGCATTCAATAAATTTATAATTATATTCTCATTATTCTTGTGGAACTCTTTGTCACTTACATACATATATCCAATACTCATCTTTTAAGATTCTTACCAGTGTTTATAATAACTCGTTTTGGATGTTTTGAGTAATAATTAATTAACCTTCCTGAAGATGTAGGTTTCTGATATAAGTCAATTGGTAAACTATTCCCTTTTTTATTACTAAAGTATCTAAATATGAGAGTTTTAATCTTTTTACCTTTCGATAGTAAAGTTAATGTCTGAATGAAAATAATTAAACGTTGTTAATACATTTTCTATTTCAGATTCTGAAATTATACAAAATAAATCATTAACATATTTAGTCATGATCTAAGGTCTAACAGATAATTTGTTTACACAAATATCGAGCAATTTCTTCATAACAATATCGGCCACTATTGAAGACGCTGGAGAGCCCATTGGAAGTACCTTCTATTGTGCAAATATCTTATTATTATATTTGAGATACCTATTATAATAATACAGAATTTGAGAATACGTATAAATAGATCTTTTTCGATGCTAGTGTGCGCCACTATTTTATTCCAATTGTCTTCAACAATATTAATTGCTACATTTATAGGAATGCTAGGAAAAATAGATAGCACATCTAAAGAAATTAATTTCTCATCATTATTTATTTTTAGATGTTTTATTTTTTCCTTAATTTAAAATGGGTCCTTAACATTATAAATTGTATTCTCTGTTAACTTTTTAAGGATTCCGGTTAGGAATTTACAAAGTTCATGTGATGGAGAATTAATACATGAACATATTGGCCTTAAAGGAAAATTATCTTTGTGTATTTTAGGAACACCATATAACCTTGGGGCTATAGCCTCATATGTTTTAAGTTTCTTTTTCTCTAAAATTACTTTTAATGTCAAAAGTCTTTCGACAAAATCATTATTCATCTTCTGTAGTCTGTTTGTCGGATCTTTTTCTAATAATCTATATGGGACAGTATCACCTATACACACACAATATTATGACAGTAACGGAATGTATTTTGTTCAATAAGTATTCCGTGCAATCATTTTTAAAAGAGTAAACATTTAAAATTCTAAGCAATCGTATTTTTAACCCATTCTAACATTCAATAAAAAAAGCTATATATACATTATACGTATTTTCAGTTGCTTTCAATATAGTCCGTTGTTTATGTTACAACCCTGTCGGAAAATCAATACTCGACTAAAAAAAATCAACTTCTAATTAACTTTTCTTAGACTAACTAAATGCTACCTGCAATGTAATCCAGAATGAAATGCAGAAAATCAATTCTAAAGTTCTATAATCGGATTTGTTGAGAGCCAACAACTTTATATTATATTAAATTTTTGCTGTTATTGTTTTAAATGGTACCTTAGCATGGTGGTTAGCGCGTTGAATATAAAACGTGTGATACATAGCTCGAGCCCCAGCAATATCCTTTTGCAATTTTAGTAACTACCAGGTGACTTAAATAAAGTTAACTTTAAGTTAGTTGAAAAGTAGTGCAGAGTGGGACAATTGACTACTACCTAGGACATCGCAATGTTAAAATAGTTAGTTGTTTCCATGGGAAAGTAATCCAACTGTGAGTCAGAACTAGTTGCTAAATAGTTAACTTAAAGTTAATTTAAAGTTAACTACGTTTCTGACAGGGAAGTACCAAAGAAGTACATGTATAGAAATAACACACACACAAATACTCAAAATATTCTGCACTTAAAAGTAACGGAAATTGCAATTGAAATTATATACATAAATACAAAATCAGTGGTGTAGTTAGACTATTAAACTAGAAGTCACATGTTCAATTTCAGCCAAGACCATGCGTGTTTTTTTTAATTTGTAGTGTTAAATGCATAAAATTGAGTAAGTTTATGTTGTCTTCGTGCAGCTAATTTACATACTTTGCTTTGGCCACATGGTTGTTACGTTGGATTCAAACCCCAACGAGCTTTGTTCGATCCCAGTAGAAGTTAACATAACAAACAGAGAGTAAAAATTAGGGATGTACCGATACGCCGTTTTGCCGATCCGATTCCGATATTAAAAAATAAATATAGATTAACAAAACTACTCAAGTGCAATTTTTTATTATACAAAATTACATTATAAGAGAGAATATTTAAAATTGATAAAACATTGGAAGTAATTTTTAAGGAACTACATTTTCTTTGCTTCCAAGAAATCTATATTAAAAATATGCAGATAATTAGTAGAAAAGCAAGAAAAAATGTTTAATTCCTTTATAATTTTAAAAAATACTCGCCATTCTTTTTAAAAAATCGTTTTTTTAAAGGACATTTATCAACTAATATTCTTCTAAATAACTTAATTATTAAAATACTTCTAAGTTTATATTTATTCACTTAAATTTACATGAAAATACAGTTCTGAATGGGTAATTTTTTTATCCTTTTTCCTTGAGGAAAAATTTATCGAATACCGAAAAAGAAATTCGTCCTAGCATCGCTTCCAATTCGGTGATTGGTAATCGAAAAACAGAACTTCTTGCAATGGCAAGGATATGTAAAACTAATTAGAAACTGGCCAAATTTGCAATACTTCCAGATCACGAATTCTACATTTTCATGACTTCTTTGGAGTATCTTTTTTTGCTGGAATAAGATTTAAGAATTTGAAGTCATGGTAAAATTAACAAAAAATAAATAATTTTTTTTTACAAAATAACAGCATAAAATATTATTAATTTTTAAAATTGATATTAATAAGATTTAAAACATAACGAAGTGAATTTTATTCATGGTAAAATCGAACAAAAATAAATTATTTGTTAAAAAAAACTCTGAAAAAATTTTTAAAAGTATCGTCGTATCGACAGTAAAATATCGCCGATACCGATGTATCGGAAAATCTGAAGTATCGCCGATATATCGGTATCGGTATTCGTTACATCCCTAGTAAAAATATAAATTAAATAAAATAATAATTAAATATACGAAATAATAATCCTCTTAATATATAAAAATAAAGCAAAAATTAATTGTTTTTACGGAACTTGGGGTTGATTTTTTAACATTAAAAATAGCAGAAACAAGGAAACCTCTTTTATTTTTACGGAAGCTGCTATTAGTTTTTTTTACAGTGAAATTGATCAAAACAAATAAGGAATCGTTAATTTTTTATGATTTTAAGAGCCGCTAACAATAAAAGTATTACTGCAAGTTAATAAAAAAATTTTGAGTTTAGTGTTAACTGCAGTTTAATATTTTTATTGTTAACGGCCCTAAGTAAAAGTTTTATTAAAGTACATTGAAATTAATTATGGAGGGATATTAGCTAGTTCCTATGCGCATTTCATTGGGGCTAATGCAAATCGTCAGAGAACCTTTTATTTTATTTTTTACTATTAACGAACATTTTTAACTTTCAGGTAAAACTGAAGTTCAGGCAAACTGAAAGTTAATAAACTTTAAGTTCAAATCAATATAACTGAGCTTTGTGTTAATGGGGGAAAGTCTATTAACTTTTTAACATTTAAAGTTGAATAAACTTTTTGTTAAATTTAAATGAAAAATTAGTAGACCGGTTCTTCAATTGACTTTTAATTTATTTTATATTGCAATTTCAGTTAATTTTAAATACGGAATATTTTGAGTGTAATATTATTCATTTTAATATTATAATCATCTCTATTTAGAGCAACTGTCGTATTACCTTTATCCTTTATACATATACATACATACTTTATAGGTACATCAGGAATGCAAAATGAGATTTTAAAATTGTACTAATTTTCAAGAAAAATTTTACTTTTTTTAGTCCGATTGTACTAAATTCTTGTTCACTTATTTTAAAATATTTTTACTCAAAATTACATGTAGATATGTGTTAAAACTTAAGGTACATCAAAACAAAAAGGTACATTAAAGTAAATTTGAACTAAATATACGTATATACATATAATTATATTATCCGGAGGCCGAAATTGAGCTAGCTCAATTTCCTAAAACTAGAGAACACTTTGCAATCAATGCCGTTTTTCGTTTTGTTTACGAGTGAAAACTGAAGTAAAGCATAAAATATTGTGTATAAAAATAACATTTCGGAAAGGAGATCCTAACTTCCCCAATGCATTTCATATGAAATGTAGAGTTTGAAAAAATCTCTTTTTAAGTCATTTTGGCGGTCAATTTAGGGCGATTCTACTTGTGAATTGCGGGAACATGCCTAAGTAATGATACCAACCATAATCTCAAAAACGTAAAAATTTGCTCCAAGAGATGTTTTGGCTCTACTGAAAGTTCCTGCTAGGAAGATACGGTCCCTCTTCATTAGGATCATCACATATGTATGTAAATAAACTTAACAATTAATATAAATGTTTAACTAAGAAGTTTTTATTTATTTATATAAATAAATATTGTTCGTTTTTATAAAAAAGACCTCAAGCTTGAATAAAAACTTCTTAGATATTATTTAAAGGTCAATTAAAATTCTGAATATCATTATAAATGTTTAATTTCAGAATTCACATAAAAGACTATAAGTTGTGTAGGTCTAAATATAAGACAATTATTTAGAATATAATTCTTGTTAACAAACTCTTAGTCATTTCTAAATTGTGGCAGCACGAATTAGGCGACTTTAGAAAATCCTTTGTTTGGATTAGATTGGACATATTCGAAATAAACAGTGTAACTCTCTTTGGTTTTCATTATATTTTGATATACTTTCCATATTTGCAGATGAATATGGAATGGATAATGTTCCCCTGGCAATTCTCTAAATATCAGTTATTTAGTTCATCTTTCATTTATACCTCCAACCAAAAGGTACATATGTTGTCGTTGTTTAAAGACTTAATAATTCGGAAAGATTTTCCGTCTTCTTGAATATTCAAGAGAACATTGAAAATGGCACATACCCGAAACCATCTGTTCATCAACCAAATTTGGGATGACGAAAAATCGATCCGAATTAAAACAAACCCCATCACTCTCAAAATTTTATAAAAAGTGTTAAGTTAGTCACTATTGTACTTTTGACCTTCAAATAGTGTTAAAAAAAGTACAATTCTGCCAACTTTTGCAACGCTGAGGTACATCAAAGAATAAATTGAAGACAGGAATTGCGGGACATACATATATCGAATTAAAGATATAGAGATATAATATCTTCACACAAAACAGCATTAGCATCTCATGGTTCTGGACATTAATCGGGCCTTTTCTGTAAATCACGAAATGTCAAATCACGGTGATTTCAAAAAAATTAATAACGGCCAAATTATTGCATTCGTAAATTGCACGATTTATAACGTTGGAAGTTCGAATAAAATGTTCTACTGCAAATGACAAACACTTAAAATGCAACAAAAACCCACTAACAAATCAGCTATTAAGTTTTTGGTTGTGTTTGAAAATTGTTTCAATTTTAACTTCAAATTATTTTTCAAATATTTTCTTTTTGTGACAATTTGTATTGTTAATATTTTTTATTCTATTAATTGTTAAAAAATGTATGCCTGAAGAAGTTACATAAAGTGAAACGAAATATTGGAATAATTAAATAACTTTTTATAACAAAACTGACCTAGTTCTTAATATTCGATAAAAAATAATTTTAAATAGAAAAACTGTATTTACACATAAGTTGGGTCACAGTTTGATCATCATGCTTCGCTTTGAGATGTTTTGCTATCGGGAGATGTATAATAATCATATTTGGAATGCCACTTTTTGCAAGGTACATAATTTATAAAACAAACAAATAAAATTAAAACATTTATTACCCCAGTGTTTCACAGAATTTTTTTCGTTTATATTTATTTATTGTATCTTCAATAAAAATTAACTAACAATAAGTAATCAAATCTTAACTCTAAAATTTGAATTTTTAAGTCCAGCCAATGCCAGACAAAAATATTTGTTTCAGCGGTTGGTTCTTTGGTTGTTTACGTCTTTCGTGTTCGGCTGAGAGCAAGAGTGTCCCTCTTAATGATATTTCGGGCTGGGGGATTTGGGTGCAACTCAAGTTTTTTTTATGCATCTTGTCACGTTTTTAGTAAACACTGTCTTAACCAGCGGCACATATAGATCTTTATGAATTTGCTTGTTTCTGACATACCATGGGGCTACTGTAACTGAATTCCGTAGGACCATATTGGTTTTAGAATGGAGTTGTATAGAAGAAGTTTACAATCTAGGCTTAGAGTAGAGTTCCTTCTAATGAGCCAAATCATTTGAGCTGCTTTTAATTTCATTTGGGTCACCTTTGCATTTATGTGGGACTTCCATGTTAGACGACGATCAAGATGAACACCGATATATTTTACTTCAGTGTGTTGAGGTATAGTTTGGTTATTTATTTGTATATGTGGGCAGGCTTCTCTGCACAATGTAAAAGTAATGTGTAGACATTTTTGTTCGTTAATTTGTATCAGCCATTGTTCCAATTGGGGTAGAATGAAAATATTTTTTGTATTCGAAAGTTTTTCGCATTGGGTTTGTTCCAGAAATTTTTTGGCAAGTTCGGACAAATGAGAGAAAAACAAATTCACTCTCTAAAATAATCAAAGTTACCCAAAACTAACTGCTAAACTAAATGTGAAAAACCATATTTCAAACCCTAGGGTTGATGTTAATTTACTAATTAATGTACGGTAAGGCTAAAAACAATTCCAAAAATATTTTTAAAAATTTTTTGCCATGCCTCTGGATACCGGCCTTTTAGTTTTTTCCACACTGCGTCGCTATTTCTAGTCAGATCATAACATATTGCATATCGTTATTCATGGCTTTCCTATGGCTTCATTTTTGGCTTGGCTGACGTTTTAATCCGACACCAAATTCTGGGCGCCAGTTATGCCACTTTACTTACGTGGTGATCAATTTTGTTCGGAATATCTATATTGGTTAAATACATTATTGAATATATATTTTAAGTTTAACTCTAGTGGTTTCTATACCAAAAAGTGAGTTATATTTAGTACGTAATTTAATATAAATATTCCTAACTTGAATTGTTTTATAGGAATATTAATATAAGAGATCCAAAATTTAATAAATTAAATTTTTGTTTGAAATTGGTTTTCTTTATTCAATATCTACGTGGAAGTCACTAGCGAGGCGGATTCCTTACCCAACAGTGAGTATATTAACACGTTCACAGTCCAAGGTAAAGACTGAAGAGTGCCGCAAACAATTTTCGTTTATGGTCTGTACTGTGAAGTCCAAGTCAAATAAACGTTGTTCTCTCAGCGTCCACAAATTTAAAGCTCTTTGAATTTGTATGGATGAACAGCCCACATATGGGCTGTGGACTGCTGGTGCTTTCCGTTCATAGCCCATATATGGGCTGTGGACAGTGAACGTGGTAAAAGCTACCCATACAAAGTTTTAGAAGGGCTAACTTCCCCCGTTACAAAAATTGGACATTAGGGGGAATAATCCCCAGAATATTATGGATGTCGGCTTAAAAAGTCACCAGAGGTAAAATTTAAGCCACAGTCAAGTCATACAAATATATGCTGTATTTGGGGGCGTAGCAAAAACTCTTTTTTACAGTTATAGAAACTTTATTAATAAAAGTTTCATTCTATGGCGCGATTGATGCACCTTTTTTTATTTTGTATGTTGATCGACTTGTTTTAATTTAATGTGTATTTGTAAAAGAAAAATTGGTCTTACTTTGTCGATTAACCGATTAACCGACGCACAGTGGCGCCCGTAGAGCAAACGAGGTTGCAAAAATCAAAATTTTCATGTGCGCCTGCGAAATTTTAAATGAATCCATCTTATAGTAAACTTTTCAACGATCTCAAATATGCTACTCTTAACAATATCAGATTTTTAGTTTAGAAGACATAACTGTTCAAAGTTAACCAATTTTCGGATTTAAAAAAACACACAATTTTTAGGTAGTTTGATCCGATTTCAGGTGTAATATCACGAAAACTAGGCAACGAATAGTATTTTTTTTTGTTTTTAGTGATTGATGTGCTTATTAAATGTATAACAATAAAAAAAATTGTGCTGTTTGCTTTGTGTTTCTCTAGGTAAATCAGTATTTAAAAACTATCCATTTTTTCACTATTCTTCAACTTTGACGGAAAATAAAAAAAATTTACCTTTTTTTACCTCCGCCATATTTTCAAAATATGTTCTTTAACTAGTCTTTTACATAACTCAAAAGGTTTTATCTGCCTTTACGTGCCTATTTGGCTTCTACAGGTAAAAAACGTTAAAAAGACATTGTTGCAGAAATTGTATGGCGGGCATCCCTTACATGCCTTGACTGACAGTTACTTTGATGTAATAGTTTGAAAATTGCATTTTGAGTCAGTTGTCTACCTGAGAGCCTCTGGCGAAAAATTTGGTCCTAATATTCCGTTACAGACACAAGATGCACAAAAAACTACTCATTGAAATAAGCAGGTACGCACCTCACTTAAAAATTATTTTTGGCGTACATATGGTGAAGAACAATACTGACTTATGGTACAGGTAGGCACAAATCTCATTTGGCTACGTGCATAATATCAAAACTGTATAATTCAGCCCAAATGCATATGTATGCATGTAACAGGTACATTTGTAGACATGGTAGCATAGGCCTATATATTGCAAAACAAGCTTAATGCCTGCATTAGTCTACGACTGAAAGTTGGCGAAACAAGTATTGAAAACATGGCGTTGAACAATTTAAAATTATTTGAACTGTTTAGAAAGTCAATTACACCAACGTGTTTCGCGGAAGCTGCTTTAGAAGAACTCGATAGCTTATACGGAAATATTGAGAGAAGCAAAAGTATAAAAAATAATCTTTGTATGATACATGCCAAAATTAAGACAAAATGGGTGAAATGCAATCGAACCATTAACATCTTCAACTCCAAATACGAGGACTGGCTTAATGAAGACACCATCCTGGATATATTGGCAGTAGATAAACCCTCCACATCAACCAGAGGAGAAAAAGGAAGGCCAAAAAAAAGTATGGAGGAGTGTTCAATTTTCACAAGAAAGAGGAAACTTGCCGATGCCACCAATGACTTGACCACGAAGGATTTATCGGATGCGCTGTCTATTAAATACATAAAGGATAGTGAACGAGTTAGGTCGCAGATTACAAAATCTGTTGCTGATGCAAGCCCACTGCGACTAAAAAGGATTAAGGAAAGCATTCCCACTCCCACAAACGCACATATTAAAAAGTATAGTTCCGAAGAAGCCTTGGCTCTGTTTTTGGACTTAGAACTTTCCAAAGAGAAATATGAGATACTACGGGCATCTTTAATGCGACACGGGGCTGACCTTTTCCCCGGATACAAGCATATTACGCAAGCCAAAATAAATTCACGACCATTGCGTACGGAGTTTACGGAAGTCTCTGCGAAAGCCAATCTGCAGGATCTTATGGACCATACAGCAAAACGGTTGTTGGAAAGTCTTCCTGAAAATGAGGTGGAAATTCTTCCTCAGAAACTAACATTGATCAGCAAATGGGGCTGCGATGGATCATCCGGACAAAGCGTTTATAAGCAAAGGATATCTTCCGATGACACTACAATATCTGACGGAAATATGTTTATGGCATCTGTTGTTCCATTGCGGCTAAAATCTGATGTTTCCCTACACTGGAAAAATCATCGACCGTCATCAGTGCATTATTGCCGACCAATAATGTTTCAGTTTGCAAAGGAATCGGCAGAACTCATAAGGACCACGGTGAAGGACATTGAAGAACAAATAAGCAAGATTAAGCATACAAAATTGCAAATTGGAGAAGGAAAATATATTGAATGTAGTTACGAGTTCCACCTGACCATGGTTGACGGAAAAGTCGTAAACGAACTGACAGGAACAACCTCAACATTGACATGCCCGATTTGCAAAAAGAGTCAGAAGAACTTCGGTAATTTAAACGATTCTACAAACGAGGAGAATTACGAATATGGAATGTCACCATTGCACGCAAGGATAAGGTGTATGGAGTTCTTGCTAAAACTGGCGTATACCCTACCACAACAAGATGAAAACATCGATGAAAATACATCAATTAAGGATAAGGAAAAGATCAGAAAGAAGCAAATACAGAATGCTTTTTGGAAACAACTTGGACTAAAAGTAGACTGCCCCAAGTGTGGATACGGTAACTCAAACGATGGAAACACTTCAAGGAGATTTTTTGCAAATGATGAGGCAGTAAGTAGAATCACTGGAATTGACAATGAAATCGTCAAAAGATTGGGAACGATCTTGAATGTTTTAAACTGCCAAGAAAGTGTTAATTCTACAAAATTTGGAGAATATGCATCGGAAACTGCATCTCTTTTAGCAAAAATTTATCCACAGAAGAAGTTGACCCCGACCGTCCATAAAATATTGGCGCATGGCAAAGATATAATTGAGTACCAGTCTTTGCCAATTGGAGAGCTTTCTGAAGAAGCGCAGGAGTCTCTTAACAAATTTTACAAAAAATATAGATTGCAGAACACGTTCAAAGCATCAAGGGTGAGGCAAAATGAGGACCTCTTCAACATGTTAGCAGCATCTTCCGATCCACTTATTTCTTCCCTGCGGCATGTGAAGTCACGAAAAGAACTACAATGGAATTATACTTTAGAAATGATTAGTCTTTTAGATATACCTTCTGTTACGAATTGTGATGAATATTTTACAGAAAATTCAAAAAATTAATTGAAAAAAAATTTGTTTAATTTGTTGGCTAATAACTTTAAAACAGAAAAAGCTTTCAAAAGAACTAAGAAATATAAGATTGGTAAAAATAATTTGATTTTGTTACCATAAAATAGATGAGTTAGAAAAAAATTAGAGTTTAGAAATGATTTGTATTTTAGACATACTTTGTCTTACCAAGAAAATGAATATTTTACAGAAAATTGAAAAAATCATTTAAAAAAAAAATCTTTTGTTGTAATTTTTTAGGTAATATCTTAAAACATGAAAAGCTTACAAAAGAACTACAAAAAAATATAAAATTCTTAAAAAAAATTTTTTTGTTACCAAAACTTGGATTTTTTCACAAATTTTAACTTTGAAAACCCATAAGTAAGCACCTATAAGGTGTAGCGTCCACTCCAACCGCTCATTTTATAGGTTGAACAATTATCTATGACATGCAATTTAAATTATTCGATTATCTTGTTCGGTTCAAAAGATATGATTTTTGCAACGAAAAAAGTCAAATGGCGCCACTGTGCGACGTAGCAAATTTTTTTGTGTTTTGTAGTATTATAACGTATTTTTTGTGTGTTTAATTATTTTTTTCGTCTCATATACAAAATGTATGTGTTTAGAAATTACTTTTGATACAAACAAATAAGTGTGTTCAGTGATTTTAACTTAAGTAAGACATTAAAATCTTTGGACGTGGCTATAAAAGAATTTAGTAAAGACTATGTGCTACTCTAATTGAACTTGAGGGAATTATGTATTAAGTTTTTGTTTGTGTAAAATCCAATAATACTATTGCCAACGATTTAATTAAAAGTCTAAGGATTATATTTAATGACAGACGAATTCAATTATTTATACCTCCACTCCTCCTTCTTTCAACAGTGTTTTAAAATACAGTACAAAAACGGAAACTAAGGAATTCGGAAATAAACTTTTTTTGCTGAGCTCTGGCAGCATGAATTAGATTAGATGATGACCTTAAAACAGAAGAAACTATCGATAGTAATACAAGAAATGTTTTAACAGAACTAACCGAAACAACTAAAAGTGTTAAGAATTTGAAAAAAAAAATTAAGACAGGACTCTAATGGCATAATGGAAAATTTTATAAGTTTAGAGAAATCCAGGGAAAGGACTGAGAAACTAGATGATCTGTATTATGGATTGCTTTCGATTTCTTCAACATCTACGATAAATGAAAGGATTTTTTCACGCCAAGTTTTATCAAAACTAAAGAAATTATTTTTCTAAAAGATTATTTTAGAAGATCTCCTTAAACTATTGAAATAACTGATATATTGATCTCACAAACTTGTTTATTTATTAATGAATATAAATTTATGATTTTTTTTTGCTTAATTAAGTTCAAGAATTGTTATGTTATTGTTTTTTTTTACTAATAAATTCAAAATAATAGATAATATGTGCAATTTTATTTGCTAAAATTAGTTGATTTATGAAAAAACTTCATTAATCGGTTAGCCGGTTAATACCGCAATTACCCGATTATTAACCGATTAAGCCAAAACCTCGATTAATTAATCGAGCGATTAACCGATTAAAACAGAAACCCGATTATATGAATACCCTACTTGCTATGTACAAACAATTGGACATTAGGGGGGAAGGATCCGAGATGGCATAGCTGGCGCCCAGAATTTGTTGTCGGATTAAAAAGTCACTAAACCAAAAATGAAGCCATAAGCAAGCCATGAATAATGATATGTTATGATCGGACTACAAATAGCGACGCAGTGTACAAAAAACTAAAATGGCAGTATCTAGGCGGTAAAAAAATAATGGATTTCAAAAAACAAAACTGGTGTTTTTGCTTCAATACCTTGTGATTATTCAGTTAAAGAAATATATTCCATTAGAGAATTAGAATTATTTATATATGCGCCGAACACATCCGTAGATGTTGAAAGATCTTTTTCAATGTATAAAAGCTTTTTACGACCAAATAGATTGAACTCTACAGTTGAAAATATAAATCAATATATATATATATATATATATATATATATATATATATATATATATATATATATATATATATATATATATATATATATATATATATATATATATATATATATATATATATATATATATATATATATATATATATATATATATATATATATATATATATATATATATATATATATATATATATATATATATATATATATATATATATATTGATTTATATTTTCAACTGTAGAGTTCAATCTATTTGACCGTAAAAAGCTTTTATACATTGAAAAAGACCTTTCAACATCTACGGATGTGTTCGGCGCATATATAAATAATTCTAATTCTCTAATGGAATATATTTCTTTAACTGATTAATCACAAGTTATTGAAGCAAAAACACCAGTTTTGTCGATATGTTGGTTATAGGATATCTGACATCACATAAAATTCAATATGGCGCGCTTCAGAGGACAAAAAATACTTGCGGCCATATTTAAGGAGGCAACCCTCCACCACTATATTCCACTTCTTCAAAATATTAAAATAAATTTATTTCGAAGTTGTGTGTATTTAGTCGAACTTTATGGGTTTTATCCAAAGAAATTTATTATTCAGGCTTTAGTTCGTTCAATTTAATTTTTACAATTAAATCATTTTTTATTGAGAAATAATTTTTCAAGCCACCATAAAATAAGCTTAAAGCCAGGAAACATAGAGCTTTAATGCAATTTGGTTTAATGCCAGATATTTACCACTTGACTTTGGAGGCTGAGTAGCCTAGAGTATAGAGAGCTCTGACGATGGGATTGTGGCTAATCCCGAAAACATCGATGTTCAGTTCGACCCATACAAAAGTCAAGAAATTGGTGTTTTTACTTTTCAATTACCATATGCTTTGAAAAATTATTTCTCAATAAAAAATGATTTAAGTGTAAAAATTAAATTGAACGAACTAAAGCCTAAATAAAAATTTATTTCATTAAAAAAAAACAGATGATTGCAGAAATTTGCAGTCGGCTCTCGTACTATATATATTTAAAAAAAAATTGTTAGATCACTGTTGTTTAGTTTATGTCGGCAGAAACAAATGCCTTACATAGCTCTATGCTAAACGAACTTGTTTTACCTTTATTCTGTCTACTAGAGATTAATACTTGAGAGACATTTCCAATACTTTGTGCATGCTTATCATTGTGCTATTGATATTTTAGATGCTGATCCACCATAAACCTTTTTTAAAAAGATATTGATCCGTCATATATTTTACAGTAAAGCTCTAGTCTATTAGTTTTAAAGACTTAGTTTTAAAGAAACACTTCTGGTCGATGGCTTCAGTTTTGGCATTTTTTTTCCTAAAATCAAACATTTATAGTAAAATTTTCAAATATAACGAATTTTTCACAAAATATGACACAATAATATGCATTTATAACAAAAATATGCAAAAATTTGCATTTTCATCAAAAAAAATGCTAAAATATGCACTAACAAATCGATGTAATTTTTAAGCAAATTCATTATTTTGTAAAGATATTTTGGTTTTGCCATAATCCGGTTCAAGGAAAAAAAACATGCATTTGCGTGAAACCCCTGTCCCTGTTTATAAGACATTCCATCTTGTTGTATTAGAAAATCTATATAATAAATAATAATTATAATGATGAAAAATATATATACAGTAATACAAGCCGAAGCTGACTATACTAGTAAATTGAAGCCGAGCCCGTTAATTACCGAGCATTCCTACCGAGCATGTCGATGCATTGAAAGTACCACTGTAATTGCATTTATATATTTTTAATAAATACTAGATTGTTAACCGCAGAAAGGGGCAAACAAATCTTATCATTAACTTAAGGTTCGGGGATCTTTAAGTAGAACCTATTCGCGACTAAGCGGGGTCAGCCGACAACAAAAACACGTTATAAACAATTTTAGTTGTGTTAAAAAAAAGATCTTTCAGGCCTTCAAGATGGCCTAAAATTTACAGGCCTGTTGAGTTTTACCACTGGGTATATGTATATAAAGGGACATACATACATACGTGCAGAATTATAGGTACATGTGTGTGTTTGTAGGATTATGTTTGTTTTCTTTTTTGGAAATATTATATATGTTCATACCTCCGTTTCGTATAAATTGTGTAAATATTTGCACTCCTAAGTGGATTGGAGATAGATGAATTTATCATCGAAGCAGCAGTAGAGATATAACTCACATGCATACGTAGTAGGTATTTAATACATACATACATAAATATATACATATTAGGTCATTCATTCGCTTAGCCGTTTATCGGTTAGCCGGTTAATTGCTACACGATTAACTGATCGGTTAATTTAAAATTAGCTAATTTAGAGTAACGGTTAAGCCGGCTAACGTCAGTCGATTAACCGGTTAGCCGACATAGCAAAATTTTCTATTTTTTGTAGTTTAGAAATTATTTTTCATACAAACAAGGAAGTGTGTTCAGTGATCTTAACTCAAGTAAAACTTTCAAACGTTTGGTCGTGGCTAGAAAAGAGCTTAGTAGAGACCCTGCTACTCTAATTGAATTTCAAGGAATTATTAAGTTTTTGTTTAATAATTTAATAAAATCCAATAATATTGTTGCCAACGACTTAATTAAAAATATAAGGATTAGATTTAATGAGAGACGAATTCAATTATTTTATACCTCCTCTCAGTAATATATCTTTCTTCCAACACTGTTTTAAAATGCAGTACAAAATCGGAGCCTACGGAATTCGGAAATAAAATTTTTTGCTGAATTTTTGGTGCTAAGCTCTGCCAGTATGAATCATATGATGCCATGATAACAGAAGAAACTATAGACAGTAATACAAGCAATCTTTTGACAGAATTACACAAAACTATTAGAAGCGTTAAGAATTTGAAAAA